>OU015497.1:60221897-60241897 GCA_907164885.2 Dolomedes plantarius | reverse complement strand
TTTTTGTTTTAGTAAAGCCAAACGAAATAATGAACATTGATTCCAGGGATGTATTTTTCTGTTTATTACCGTTTCATGAAAAGCGCAGAAGTTGACTGCAATTCTCAGATAAATTAGATTTTATTGTTTAGAGATTTTCGATCTGCTACGTTCCTAACGCTCTTTTCAAGATGAGGTTCTGTCTTTTCTGTTTAAAGGAATAAATTATTTTCTTCTACAGGGAACTTCTTTAGGTTGTTAAAGTTAATCTAGCGTTTTATGACTTTAGTTTTCATTATTCTAGACGCTTTAGTACTTCTCGTTTAACAAGTTTGGAAAGAATGCTACGTAAGAAAATTGCGATGCATGTAAGCCCTTTTATTCAAAATTTATTCATTGATTATTTCTAACATTTTTCAGGTTCCCATAAATAAGAAATTAGCATAAATTTGAATAATGTTTCAATGTTGGATGTCATTTAAACTATTACTAGTAACATTGAGTTTTTGTCTCTTAAATTTATATTGAAGTATTATTATTTAATGATTAAATATTCGTATTATGTCGTCCTAGTATCACTTTAATTATAATTAACATTACATGCGTTAAATGAAATATGCTAATTATGTATTGAAATAATTTACTTAATTCGGTACACTATGTGTTCCCAACCATACTTATATTTTACAGGTTGTTCACCAGACAGTTAAATGTAAGGTTTCGTAGATGATAAATTATACGATTGTTTTACAAATTTATGTTAATGTTAATATCCTCATGACCCAATTGCATCTACTTTTCATCTTGTTTTTGGGGATTTATAGCTTATTAAATCCAATGCCAACATACTATCAAACACACTACTTATTTGCCTGTAAATTTTACTCTGCAGTTTAATATTAAGTAACAAATTTCCATAACAACTTTCTATTTATGTATTTCTTTGTCCATTGAGGCAAGCACTTGACGACATTCTTTCATAAACACCTCGAAACCTTATTGGCTACTTTATTACTGAAACACCATTTAGGTGATCCAGCATTGTTCCCTACGAGGGGACAACACGGGGAATTCCGAGCCCTACTCGGGCTTTGAACCCAAGTCATCTGCGTGGAAACTCAATACACTAACCACTGTATCATGTTGAAGGCTGATTTATTATTATTGATTTATTATTATTGATTTATCGATTTCCTTACACAGATTTAAGTACAAGCTGGGGGTGCGGTGGCCCGGTAGGCAAAGGCGTCTGGCTAGCGATCTGCAAATTGTTGGTTCAATACCCGTCCTCGACGAAACCGCTGAGGTGTACACTTATGTCGACTGGTGCACGGGAAAAATCTGTCGCGGCTGCATTGTCCTCCAAGTTCCCAAACAATACCTCTGGAGGTGCGGGGTCAAGTGGTTCGGTCTCATCACTTGACACAGTTCAAAATTCGTGGACCAGATAGAAGTCCAACCTCTCTCGAGGCAGTGTCATCCCTCTTCTACTGATAGTGCATTGTCACTATTCGTAGACACGACAACAAACAAACAAACAAATACATTCTGAATCAACTACAACATAAGAGAAGCGTGACACAAACAAGGTGCTTTTAAATTTTTCTCATCAGAAAGGGCGCAATTTGGCACACAAACAGAAAGATATGCGTCCATTAAATTTTGTGAAAGAGGTAACAATATGATGCTTCTATGATTATATCCTTTGAATAAGCTTGACGCAGCTTCATTACGTGTTTTTTTTTTCACACAGAATTGTCTATTTGTGCCTGTAACCGGATGTCTTCCTTAGGATGGTCGAGTGCTCTCCTCGTGATGATGCTATAACAAAACACTTGAAAGATGCTACATTTGAAACGATAACAGTGTAAATATATGAGGGTGTGATAAAAATTTAAACATCTGTTTGAAGATATCTTTCTTTTGTTTTAATAATTATCAAGATTATGAAAGATTTGTGTCCACAAAAGCTAGTCGCACTTAAGAACCTAGTTTACAGACTAGGTGTATTAGATCTAAGATGTCTCACTTTTTTCTAAAGTATATGGAACGGTAGAAACTTGGGAGGGTTTTTAAAACATGCGACAATTCTTTACGGTTATGAAGGATAAAGGGCAGCACCATCTGTTCCTTAGAATGCTCTTGGCGTCAACCGCCAGTAGCAGCGATTTAGACACTAATAATGAATCAACTCTGATAATGAATCGACACTAGAAATGAACTGACACTAACAATGAAACAAGAAACTTTCAGTTTAAACACTGCAAACAAAAGGGTACTTGTTATAACGGAGCAAAGAAAATTTGGGTAAAAAAATAAGTGCAAGAAAATACAGCTTAAATTATTACATACAATAATTAAAAAAGCCGCGACCATGCAGCAGTCGATTTTCCAAAGGTCTTAACGTACCCCCATAGAAGCGTCTATACCGGCCATGGATTCATAGAGTCGAGAAAAATGTTTTTACGGTAAGCGGAAATTTATGATGAGATGTGACAGTAGTTTCAGCTTCCTGGGTTTTGTGATTTCAAGGAAACTGATAGGATAACTTAGAAGTTGAATGTGCTTCGTATAAGTTAGAAAATAATTTCTTGCACTTTACCTTCAATGATTTCTAGAATTTTCAGTTTTTATGATGCAAACAAAAATGTACATGTTGTAAAGGAGCAAAGAAAAATTGGGTAACAAAAGTAAGTGCAAGAAAATACAACGAAAATTGTTACACACAATGATGACAAAAAAAAAAATCCATTACAATTATCTGTAGTTAGTTTACAAATAATATGTTTCCTCTAAGGTTATTATCATACTTTTTATGTTCATACTTACCAGTGTATATTTTAATGGTGGTGTTATTTATAGTAGATATTTCTAATGATATTTTTATTACAGAAAATTTTAATCCTTCAGAACTTCATATTTCCTAAAATTGCTATATTTCTTCATGCTACACTTTGAGTAATAATTTTCCAAGCTTCAATAATGAAGTCCTTAACGCCGAGGAATTCTGCAATGTTAATATAGATTTAGGCTAGAGTAATATATACATCGTTAAATTGATATAGCTATAGGGGGACATGCAAGGAAAAACTCCTGAGTAAATGAAACCAACAATTACTCCCTTTATCAGAGCTATATTGCATAATCTACGAGCTACATTACATTATAGGTATCTATTTATTACATGATTAATACGTGCTTAAAGTTTCTATAAAATTTTATAAACAATAGTCAATAGAACATGTTACAGAAATTTATGTTGGATGCAACATTAGAAACATTTTGGTGTAAGAGGATACATAAATCCTTACATTCTCTTATTTATAATGTTTAAATGCACAAAAATATTTGTATATATATACACATATATATATATATATATATATATATATATATATATATATATATATATATATATATATATATATATATATATATATATATATATATATATATATTAAAATTTTTTGAATGTAGAACATTCATTTTACAATTTGCAAAATGTCATTTTATTTTTATTTTGCGGTACAAATATAATAACACCAGTGACAGAGCTGCTCCACGGGTATGCCAGAATTTTGAAAAGTGTCAAAATGCGGTGAGCACCGGTAGGGGTACCCCTAAAAAGGGCTGAGGCTAATTGGACTGATGAAAAGCATTTACGGTATTCTTCGCCTGGTGCAAACCTGCAATTGCAAGAAGGAAAAAAAATAGGGTCGAAAGACGAAAATCGCTGACAGACACCGTCCCAGATTGACGTTAATTGCCACTTCCATCAGTGAGACAAGTCTAGAAGAAGGGCTGGGGGGTGAAAGTTAATTGTACCCCCTGCGTGTATTTTTCCATTAGAAAATGCAACATTAACTGCAGCCGGAATGTAGCTTCTGTGTTGCTGTTGTGTTATCCGAGACTCCTTGTTTCCGTGAAGATGGGGGCCTGTTTTCGGAAAAGGTGATAGTTAACAGCTGACTGAACACTTAGAAGGCATTTTAGTGGTGCTAAATCAAATGGTTTTAAGTTAATATTTAATGGACGACGATAGCAAAATTAAGCACCATTTTTTTATCAGATGAATTATTCTTATATAGTATAATTAGAAAATGTTTTATTAATGCTTATAAAACTGTTGATATTGATATATATATATATATATATATATATATATATATATATATATATATATATATATATATATATATATATATATATATATATATATATATATATATATATATATATATATATATATATATATATATATATATATATATATATACATACAGAAGAACATTTCCAATACAGAAGTACATTTCATTGTACTAAAGACTCAAGTTGAAATTATTATTCTGCAATTGGTTTAAAAGCCAATAACTTGGTATATTTAAATCACTGTCTTTGACTTTATACCGGGCACCATATATATATAAATTAACAGAGATGTATTTATAATCAAACAATAGAGATAAGCCTGATAAGCCAACACAAAAATTTAAAATATCAATGAACATTAAGGGCCTGTTCACATAGGAGTCCGTCGAGTTTCGTTAAGGAAAAGATGACGTTGAGACGAAAATAAACCAATCATAGGCGTTAAAAATTTCATTCCTAATCGTTTGGAGGCATCTTTTCCTTAACGCAACGCAACGGACTCCTATGTGAACAGGCCCTAAAAGTAAAGGACATTAAAACTAATTACTTTCAATTAAGGCGCTGAATGCTGCACTTATATTGAAAGAAAATAAATAAGAGTCTACGGTCTCATAGGTCGATGATCACTCAGGAAAACAGCTCGGATGCTCTATGTCGATCTGCGGGTCTGTCAGCAGCGGTCTCGTAATTAAATGAGTCCAAGGTCTCATAGGTCGATGATCACTCAGGAAAACAGGTCGTATGCTCTATGTCGATCTGCGGGTCTATCAGCAGCGGTCTCGTAATTAAAAGAGTCCAAGGTCTAATAGGTCGATGATCACTCAGGAAAACAGCTCGGATGCTCTATGTCGAACTGCAGGTCTGTCAGCAGCTGTCGTCGATAATAGGCACGTTCACCTCGGCACCTCGAAGTAAGTTCGTTCCGTCACTTTGTCAATTGACTCCACACTTGTAGATTATTTCATCGAGGGGTACTTTGTAGACTCACTTTGCGCTCGTCCATGGGGAGGCTATGGGGAGGTAATTGCATTCAATCGTTTCCATTTCTTTGGCATCAAGTCGACTTCGTCGTAATCAGCGAGCCTTCGTTGGGCATTCAATCTTTTCGTAGTTTTATTTTTTTTAGGATTCTCGTCAGCCCTGTAGTAGCTTAGATTCTTTCTTTCATTTTTTTAGTAAAGGGGCTCCATCTAAAATGCTTCGCATCATGTATATACATTACTTTTCTTTTTTTTTTGTGATTGGTTCTTGCCTTCTTGGCTTCTTATTCGCTCGCCCCGCCTCTTAATTGGGCTGGGGAATGAGCCACCTTGTTCATAGGTTGGTTCATGTTTTATATTTTTTTTACTCGCCTTGGCTGCTTCTTAAATGTGTCTTGCATTCTAATTATTTTGGATGCCTCTCATTGTCTGAGAAACTTCTCAATCCCCCATGCACCTGCTTCTTAATCTTTGACCTCCGACTTATTGCTGCTGTCTTTTAATTTTTATGTTTTTATGACCCGTGTTGTTCAACGCGGAGCCAAGCCTCACTCATTGACGCCGTAAAGCGTCGTAGCGATAAATCGGTTGTCACCTTATACTCGGTGGTTCTCCTATCAATTTAGATCACCGCACATTCACATCCTGCTTATTACAATAATTTTTTTCCTTTAATGATTACAAAAAGTATCTGCTATACATTAAAACATAAGTTTGCACTTACTTTCACAAATTAAGACTTCAAATTGAAGTGAAAAAATTTAGTTTTGATCATACAATCAAGACTTCCTTTTCTATTTAACTATAGCTTCTTCTTGCTTTCATTAAAAATGGCTGTTATGATTTGAAACAATGTTGTTACTCACTCCAATGAGTAAAAATGCTGTAAAATAATAATTATTTAAATAAAGCATGGTGGCCCTAGGTACACGATGGCCCTAGGTACAAGAGTTTCCCCTACTGTTCCAACGCTTTGTAGGGTTTTCGCAAGCGCTGAGCATTTTGCGAAGGAAAAAAGTGGGCGTTGCCATTTGAAAATTTCGAGTTTCTATACATATAACCGTAACCGCGAGCGTCACTGTGTTGCCGTTCTCAGAATCCCGAGCTCATTCACCTGAATAATTATATGTGATCTCATCTCGATAGGTTGAACGGAACGACCGCTAGAGGTATACCGTTTTTTGTGATACACGTATCGTTCCAACGCTCTTTAGGGTTTTCGCCTGCGCTGAGCATTTTGCTATAGGAAAAATGGGTGTTGCCATCTGAAAATTTGGAGTTTCTGGACCTATAACCGTAACCGTGAGCGCCACTTGGTTTCCGTATATACACACACACACACACACATATATATATATATATATTTATATATATATATATATTTATATATATATATATATATTTATATATATATATATATATATTTATATATATATATATATATATTTATATATATATATATATATTTATATATATATATATATGTGTGTGTGTGTGTGTGTGTGTGTGTATAGATATTTTTTTCTGTAACTAGGCATAGTCTCATTCTCCATGAAATTGTAATATCTTGTAAGACAATATTTTTATTCTTTCTTTTGTATCCATTAACATGATTGGGGAGAAATTAATTTCATAAGTTTCTTCCCGTTTGCAAAATTCAAACTGCTTTTAATTTAAATCCTTTCGATTTTAAGGAATGCTAATTAGAAGCGAACTTTATATAGAGTAAAGGTTTTACGCCTAAATTCTTTTGATTATTTGAATTAATTGGGGTTGATATCAGAGAGGGAAAAAAGGACAAATGATGTTAAACGTCTAAAGAGAGATAAGTAATTAGTGCCTTGAACAATTAACGCTCAAAAAGAGGAACACTAATTCCGCGCATTACCTCGTAAGATTGAAATAAATGTTTTACCTTTAAGCTAGGTAGCTTTGCTTTGAAGTGGGCACTAAGCCATACAGAAAGAAAAATAAACAACATAATTGAAAGGATTCAATATAGAAAGTGAAATAATTTATATACCAGTCTGCATTATAAACAACAAATAATTGATTTAAAGAAAGATTTATTCATATACTTTGAATTTTATATCTCCCAAATTAAAATATTTTGTAAAGTTTATCAATTACACGACCCTGGGTTTGTTTATACAGAACAGAGCAAATAGAGGTGATAAGAATAAATCACCTCCGATATGAGTAGTACAGAATAAAAGAAGTTTCGCTAAATTCTGTTCATGAGTTTCCGAGTTGAAACAACAAATATTAATATTTCTAAGCTATTTCAATCATATAAGCTAAATAGCTTTATATTGATTTTTGCATTAAACTATACAGAAGAAAAATAAAGAACCAAGCTGAAAGGATAAATGAAAGAATTTGAAATATGCTGCATTATATGAGAGAAATTATCAAATAAAAGAAAGATTTATTCATTTAATTAAAGTTATACATCTCTGAATACCAAATGTTTTGTAATTTTTTTTCAATTACACGACACTGGTTTGTTTACACAGAAAAGACAGTAAATCGTGGTTACAAGAATTATTCCCCTCGGATATGAGTAGTATGGAAAAAAAAGAAGTATGGTGAAAATCTTTGCATGAGCTTCCGAGTTAGAAATATTAATAACAATATTTCTAACCTATTATATCTTATAGTCTAGGAAGTCTAACTTCGAAGTATGCATTAAACTATACAGAAGAAACTCGTGAACAGAACTGCTGAAACAATCGAATTAAAGAAAGATTCAGTCATGTTATTTAAATTTTATAACTCAAAAATTCAAATGCTTTTTAATTTCTTTTAGTTAGAGGACACTGAATTTGTTTATACAGAACAGAGGAAATAAAGGGAACGGTGGTGATACGAACAAATCACCTCGGAATGAGTAGCACGGAATAAAAGACGTCTTTTAAAAATGTGTCCAATTGTTACCGACTTATTGAAAAGATTAGCCATTGAAATGATGCATCAGAGAAGGTAAAATGATTAATAATTCAGGTTCCTTTATATGAGATAAATAATCGAATTAAGGAAAGTTTTATTCGTATAGTTTAAATTTTGTATCTCTCAAATTCAATTTTTTAAGTGATTTTTATCAGTTACATGACACTGGGTTTGTTTATACAGAGCAAAGCAAAGAAAGTGAACAGTGGTGATAATAATAAATCACCTCTGATATGAGTAGCACGGAATAAAAAACGTCATTAAAAATGTGTCCAAGTGTTACGAAATTATTGAAAAGATTAGCCATTGAAAGAATGCATCAAAGAAGGTAAGACAATTAATAATTCAGGTTCCTTTATATGAGATAAATAATCGAATTAAAGATAGTTTTACTCGTATAGTTTAAATTTTGTATCTCTCAAATAAAATTTTTTTTATAATTTTATCAATTATATGACATTGGGTTTGTTTATACAGAGCAAAGCAAAAACAATGAAGAGTGGTGATAAAAATAAATCACCTCAGATATGAGTAGTACGGAATAAAAGAAAATTCGTAAAAATCTGCTCGAGGATAACCAAGTTAGTACTTATAAAATATTTCTAAGCTATTTTTATCTTAGCTATTTTTATTTTAATGCTCACCTAAAAGCAAAGTTGTGTACTTTGCTTTGAGGTGAGCATTAAACTATAGAAAAATAGAGTACGTAGTTGAAGGGATGCATCAGAGAGTGTGAAATAATTTATACTCCAGGCTGCATTATATGAGAGAAATAACCGAATTAACCATTTACAGGCCAAATTAAGATGCAGGTATATTTTAAATTATTTTTTTGCATATTTTGCCTTCTAATGCTTTAGTTAAGGGATATTAGTCAATTAAATGTAGAAACAAAATTTATATATAATTTTCATGGTGTTCCCAGTTGGGAACATTGGCGACTTCAAATAAATTTTTTCCAGTACTTTTACACTGGATTCAAAAATGGAATATAGTGATGAGTAGATTAATTAATAAGCAAAGTAGTAAGAATAAATGAAAGATTTGTATTAAAATTTAAGTGAAGATATGAATTAAGTTGAGAATTTATAAATTTAAATGAATTTTTTTATCTTAAACAAAATATCAAAAATTTATGTTTATGCCTTTATTCCGTGGTACAGTAGTAAGCATGTTAGATGCAATATTTTTCTTACACTCATTGCAAGCTAGTCTTGCATTTACTGTGCACTGTGCACATCTACCTTGTGTTGTTTGTACAAGGAAATGTCCATCACTCTTTCTCTTTGATATAGGGCGGTGAACTTTGGGTCTCGATTGAGGCCCATCCTTTCTTGGTGTAATTCTTAGAAGAGCGATTGTAACCTCTCGGCGAAACTCCAGATGAGTCAGCTTGGTATTTTTTTCATGAGTCAACCAGTGACAATAGCCATATTTAATGCATTAACAAATAAATTCCACCAACATGTCTTATTGCGAAGCGTGGGACGGTAGCTGCCTAACATTCTATCTAGCAGGTCAACTTCACCCATTCCAGTATTATATCTATGCATTAAATTTGGTTGTAGTATGTCCACTTTCTTCTGATTTTTACGGGAATATCCTTTAGTCGACTGTATTGGCAGATGAGTGTAATAATTTGAAGAAACTGTCACCACAGAATTGTCATTCCAGCGGCATGAATAAATGCCGATCCATCACTTTGGTAATCAAATAAACCTCTTTCTAGTTTTTTTCATCCCCTTTGAGAGCATCAACGGACATTTTTGAATTCGATGTTCTTGAATAGTTCCAATAGCTTTTATATTCCTACTTGCAAGATCCTTTATAGTAAAATCATTAGTAGTAAAAAAATTATCAAAAATTATTTCTACTTGAAGAGGGTTTGCAACAACTGTCAGAAGATTATTTACAACTCTAGTACCAAGAGGAACTATTTCATTTGACTGCTTTCCTGCATAAATTTCCATTTGATATGGATAACCATTACTAGCGCAAATCATCCAGATTTTGAATCGAAAGCTAATTGGTTTTCCCCGAATAAACATTTTAGAGGAATAGTGGTCGTAATACAGAACCATTGATTCGTCAATGCTAAGCTGGTTGTGATATAATCCAAACTGAATTAATTTTTTGTTCCGTTCATCATAAATTTCTTGAATATTATCCAACTTATCACCAGGTTACAATAAAGCATTATCCATCAAATGAAAATTGCTTTTGATTTATTTGAATTTTTTTTAACCAAAAAACTCTCAGTACAGGAAATGATGTCGCCTAAGAATAGTGGCGACAGGTCAATATTCCCTATTGTGAACATAAAGATTTAACTAATTACACCAAGTGTAATTAGTTAAATCTTTATGTTCCCAACACTTTTTAAATTTTTAAATTTTATATTCTTTTGATAATGTGAACCCTTTTAAGTATTCCTACTAATTTTTAGAAGCATTGGATTGTTTTTCTCATTTATATGAATTTTTAAGTTGTGCTCTGTGAAAAATGTGAAAAAAGGCCATTTTTATGATTTTTTGTACATTACCATTTTTATACTTGAAATGTGGTTTCTCTTTAAAAAAATCAAGGCCATCTTTTTGTTACATATGCTATTTTTTCTAGTCAATATTGATGACATTTAATTTTTAATTAAATTTTCAATTCGATGTTCCCAATTGGGAACATTGGACTGTAAAAGTTTAGAAAGGTTTATTCATACAATTTACATTTTAAATCTCCAAAATTCAAATATATTATTCAAATTTTTATCAGTTATTCGCCACTGGGTTTATTTATAAAGAACAAAGTAGGCAGAGAGCTTTGGTGATAAGAATAAATCCCCTCGGGTATGAGAAGTATGAATTAAAAGATGTTTTGTAAAAAGGTGTACAAGAGTTACGGAATTAATGACAAAATTAGCAATTGAAAGGGTTCTTCAGATAAAGTGAAATAATTAATACTCCAGGTTTAATTCTATGAGAGAAATAATCAAATTGTAAAAAAGAATTATTCATATAATTTAAATTTTACATCTATGATTTCAAATGTTTAGTAAATTTTATCAATTACACGACACTGGGACTGTATATAGTGAACAAGAAAAAAGACTGATTTGTGGTGATAATAATAAATCACCTCGGATATGAGAAGTACGCAATAAAATACGTATAGTTAAAATCTGCCAAAGTATTACCGAATTTGAAACTTTTATAATAATATTTCTAAGCTATTTCTATCCGTGGGCACTAAACTATACAGAAGAAAGTTAAAGAACATATTAGAAAGGATGCATGAGATTAAGTGATATAATTAAAATACAGGCTGCATCACATCAGAGAAACAATCGAATTTAAAAAAAAAGATTTATTCATATAATTTAAATTTGTATCTCCGAAATTCAAATGCTTTGTAATTTTCATCAATTCACAACACTAGGTTGTTTATACAGAACAAAAAATAGACAGTGAACAATGGTGATATGAATAAATCACCTCGGATATTAGTAGTATGGAATAAAAGAAGTTTCATAAAAATCTGTCCAAGAGTTTCCGAGTTAGAAATATTAATAATAATACTTCATTTATTCAAGATTTAATATGGCGAATCATTTCAAATTTCCTTGTTGTGTATATTCCTATATATTGACATAAAATTAAATATATTGGTTTGGGTAAAGACATTTTATTTTCAGAGTGATGGTAATATGGCTTGTAGTGCCCAGGGAAAAGAAAGGAAAGAGTTTGGAGTGCATTGAAAGTCGGTAAATTAACTATAAATGCTGTAATCATAGGCATTCTTATATGAAAACTAAGAAAATGCCTCTCAAAATAACGGGGAGCAGTTGAATTTTATTCTTGTGTCAGAAGTAACACGAAGAGATTGATACTTTTATTAAAAAATATAACAAAATCTCTCTCATATAGTTGAGGGATATATCCATACTCCAGTATAAGAGGAATATATTGAAATCAGCGCGAAATATTCATGACTAGCCGCTGGGCGACCAGCATGGTCGCTTTTAGTTTTATATTTTCATTTGCAAAACAACTCAACTGAAAGTAGCATATGTAAGGAACGTTACCATTACCTGTCATCATAAATATACGTTGTTAAGGGGTAGTGAGAGCTCAGCCAAAATTTTATAAACATTGCTAAATTCACAATAAGGCTGATTCTAAAACATCGTGATTAAAAATGTGAATTTCCATTACTTCAACAGAGTTACATTAACAGAGTTAAAGATAAGACTGAGAAACCCAACCTCAATGATTTTAAAAATTACATCCCTCTCTGTATGTACAATTTTTCAAAGTTAAGATATCTACACTTTATCATTACATCAAGTAAGAAATGCTGGGGAAAATTTTTTTCACTTAAAAAATGGAGTAAAAATTCAGCAAGTACTAAAATATAGTGTGGATTACATCACTCTCTGTATGTACTATTGTTCACAATTCAGATATCTTCACTTAATCATATCAAATAATAATTTGTTTGGAAAATTTATTCACTTCTAAAATGGAGTAAACATTCAACAAGTACAAAAATATAATGTGGATTACAACTATGATATTGATAAAACTTGTTGATATACACAGTTGAGTATTTCAGGAGATACTACAGTGACAGAATAAATAGAACGGACTCTAGATAAACCTACATACAACTTGCTGGAGGAGCTCTAGATAAACCTACTACAAGCACTGGATTTGATACGTCTGGACATATTTTGTCAAACCATCAGCGGTTGTAACAAATATTGCCGCTGCACACACGCGGTTTTAAATTGCGGACAGCAATAATGTTTACATCTTGTTGTTACAGCCGTTGCCATTCTGAGTGTAGAAATATCGTCGATTTTTGTGCCGCATACCTACTCGTTTTATATATATATATATAGATTCTTAAATATCGTCAGACCTAAGGGTGCAAAGCTAAAACGGCTTGTTAATTGGAATAATACAAAATCAGCGTCAAAAGAGACATAATCATCAATTATGTTTTAATATTATGCATTATATAAAATTAATATAAACGTGTTATTTGATTGTTTCCAATGATACTGAATTAATAATTCTCTTATTTCAACATCTTATGCACACTCCATATATTGAGTATTTGACAAAGAGCACGATAATAAGAAAATCATCATTCAAGTACTCAAAATATTATTTTAACATATAAACAGAAGAATTGTTTCGTTTCTATTTTGCAAACCTTATCGGGTTTCAAATTTTTAGGACCTTTTACCATAACGCGGGTCATAAACGTAACAAATCGTATAAACTGATCCAAGTCAAAACCAAAATTTCTAGTTTTGTGAGAGACAAATAATTTGGTCTGACATATTAAACTATAACATCCTTTAAGCAATGTCATCATTTAAGTAATTAATTAAACGATGACATAAACTCCTGCATTTCAGAGACAAACTGAAATCAACTGGGCATCTTAATAAATTACAAATGCTGGTTGTTCCAAAAGGTTACAGGTTAAAATTTGAAACCCGTTCAAAGCATGTAAATCTCAAGTCGAAACAAGAAACACATACTAATCATTTATATTATAATATGATCTGTCATATAAAAATGGATGTCCAGAAATTTGTAGTTTGAGTGTGCAGCGACAGTATTGGGCTTAAGCCTTATTTACGTATTTTATTCGAGTCTTCTGTCTCTTTAAATAACCAAGCTCATCATGGATCTGAGTTACATAAACTGCTGGAAAAAGGAAAAATTATGACTTCGGTAGCTGAAAGTTTATTTTAACGTATAAAATGTAAAATATCAATAATTTATTTAAACTTATAAAATGCAGTATATGAAAAAAATTATTGAAACTGTTAGAATAATGTAATTCTAACATTACATTGCATTTAATTGTTTGCTTTATTGTGATTGGTTCTTTTAATTATGTTTATTTTACGTCCGCTTATTTTCTCAGATAATCATGGAAACTCTATAAATATATGTTAAATGTTCTGTTTCAGTTGTTCAGTTGTGTTTGTACTGTTTATGCAGATCTCATTAAATTATATTCGATCCTGCCTCAATATTTATTCATTTCAATAGAAACATATTAATGTAGAATTCAAAACTATCATTCATCATTCAAAGGAGGCAAATATTTTCGTTTGATTAAGTTCCCATTAATCGTCATAAGGAAATTGCTCTTTTTTTAAGTGAGAGGAGATTATGTGAAAAGTTCCTTATTTATCAGTGATTACTTATCAGCTTTGTATCAAACAATTATTCAAGAAGAAGATATTGATCTGACCACCAGAAGTCAGAATTTGACAATAGAACTAATTCACTTAACGTATTAACACATATAACTTACGTACGTATAACGTATTTGAGCTGAGGATCATCAAATAATTTTTTATATAATCTCACCACTAAATTTAGATTTGGATAAATATTGATTTTCAGTTGGAACAGATGGTTCCATAAAAAGAAAAATTAGAAAGCACATTCTCCCTTTCTGTTGAGGGATTCGCACGAGTACAAGCCGTTATTTTGAGCAGTGAGCCTCAAACTCTCTTCGTTATGAGGCAGAAATAGCATGAGGCACACACACACACAAAATAAACCTTACACATAATTTTTAAAAAAACTTTGTTGTAAATGATCGATGACGACTAGGGTGTATACCGGAAAAGAAAAATAACGTTTTCTTTATTTTTTAAGAATCATTCATTTAAGAAAACGGACATTTAACTAATCTTAAATTGATTTAGAGACCAAAGAGAGTGTGCACTAATGATATTTAGCTGAATTAGATTATAGTGAGTGAATTGTACAGAGGAGTTCCTTGAATAACATAACTTATTAAGTAAGAGCATGACTTCCACACATTTTACCGGTAGTATCATTTTAGCATATATACCTGTAAAGAAATATCTATTGCGGTTTATGCTCATACATTATTACCATATATACATAAAAGTAAGTACATTCACATTCCCAACTTCCCTTTTATCCATATAATGGTGATTACTAAGCCTCAAACAATCTGGCTCATAGTACATATGAGTGTTTCAAGTTAACAGACGGATACTTCTGGTTTCCAAACAAATTTGCTGGCGTCCTCGTAAAGTCCATATCATGATCTTTCTGAATTACTCGTAACTTGAAAGGGCGACAGTGGTCTCTTTGAATAGTATTTTCTGTTTTTCGTAGCAGTAAAAAAGTTGTATGAAATTTAGCTCACTTCAAAAGTCACTCGTGTACGAACATCTCGTATCACATTTCGACAGCCCTGAACGGTAATTTTTGTTGCCTAGTAGCCAAAGGTAACATGTAAAAGGGATGTCACATTTCGGTAAGTGAAGAAAATTATCTACATTACTGTAGGATTCAAAGTTAATTCTTGATGCCTAGCTGCAGGAGATAACATCTAAGGAAGTCATCACATTTTGGTAGGTAACCAAATTTTTTACATTTCGGTAGGATTCAGCGGCAGTTATTGGTGCCGTGTAGGCTGAAAGTAATATTTAAGATCATATTCGAGTACGATTCATATTCGTCTCTGATTGACCTTAGGATTTTCAGGTGGCAATAATATAAAGTTATTAGCTTGAAGCTGATTACAAATATTAAAAAAAAAGCCTAATCATATAGAATTAGTGTGTTTATTAAAGGTGTTTGTTATGTATGGACAGTACATTTTGTCAAATATGTAAACGGTATATTTCATCAAATGTTATAATTTTACGTAAATAAATCTGCATTTTGAAGGGTACACACCATTCAATTCAAATTTATAAGCGCTTATTTTCACATATCTTAAAAGTTTTGCCAGAACTAATGCATATATGTACAGACTAAATTGTTTAATATCTGTCTATGTGCAACGCACTAATATTTTTTAAAAAATTCTGTTGACTTTTTATATAGTAGGGTGCGTGATGTAGACCGTTTTGCTATTATAGGATATGTACTCGAGGAACAGTCTTAGGATTCTGAAAATAAGTGTGAAGGGTGTAATGAGTATTTTTAATGATATCACCTAATTATAATTTTTATAAATCATCATGGCTTTCATCTTGATTTGTGTTACATACATCTTAATAAATTTTTTAAGAATATATTTTATCAGGATAATTACCTATTATTAATGTCACGTGGTTTCATATGTTTTGAAACCTTGTTCTACTTGGAACAACCACTTTTTCATTTAGGACATATAGTAGCCCCATAAATCTTTCAATTAAGCCCAGTGGCCAACAGTGTGATGGATATTGCTTTAGGATGTAAGTAATGTCCTCCTAGGAAGTTATATTCTGCTCTTAATTGGCTCAACACGTTTGCTCGAATTAGCCGGAAATGGTGTTATTAATAAAGTCGCAACAATATTACAAAAAGTTTATTGATAAATAAGACATCTCAAGTAAATCAAGGGAATTATGGATCCTTAAAGTAACGGGCGATATTGGGATGTGCTTGAATGAATGAAATTCATCTATTAATAAGAAATGATACTGAAAAAGACTAAATAAATAAGATATATATACACACACACACACACACACACACACACACACACACACACACACACACACACACACACACATATATATATATATATATATATATATATATATATATATATATATATATATATATATATATATATATAATGGATTTAGGCAAAACTTAGTCTGTTTCCTGTCGAAAAGTTCCCACAAATATGTCTCTAAATCATAAGCAGAGGATATTTCGAAACAAATTCGAAAGTCATAATCCCTCATATAGGCTAAACATAATTATTAGCTATTAAATAAATTTGAGTTGGTTCTGAGACATTGGTTCATCGAGTTTACTATTTATTTACGCAATCAACTCTTATAAAATATTAACAAACTCCATCAAAAATAATTTTTTACCTCGACTTACAACCTCGACTTAGTACCTTGACTTACAAGTTTAATTCGTTCCATGACGGAGTTCGTAACTCGAAATACTCGTATCTCGAATCAATTTTCCTCAATCTAATATTATCAAACTCCATCAAAATATTGTCAAACTCTACCAAACTCTATGAAAGTCTATTACGAAACTCTATCAAAATATTGTCAATCAAATATTAACAAACTTCATCACAAATAATTTTTTTATTGCTAAGCTGCGTTTAAAATATAACATTTAGATAACATTTGTTACTTTTTATTACCTTTTGTAATATTTTTATCTATACCTTTGAAGGAAATTGCTTTCTCATGATCGAAAGTCTGAAGAGATTGTGATTTTTATTTTGATAAATAAAACATAGTATTTCAAGACTTATAATGTATGTTTCAAATGTAGTTGTTTAGAAATTAATAAAGCTGGGATTACCTAAATTCATTTGGGGAAACATGTTCCACAAAAACTATTTTCTAACTTATATTGCCTTACAAGTAACGAAAGGCAGGGGAATCTATTGTTTCTAGACATTAGATCAAAACCTGGAGATTTGTATATCTATACAGTGGTACCTCAACTTACGAGTTTAATTTGTTCCACGACGGAGTTCGTAACTCGACATACTCGTATTTCGAATCAATTTTCCTCACTGAATTGAATGGAAATGCCATTAATTCGTTCCGAGCTTCCCCCGAACATCGCATTTTTTTGTTACATGTTTTGAAATAAGAAAATCCAATACAATAGATACCATACAATAGAATAAACTTGTTTTATTAAGCGTAATGTACAACATTTACCTTGAATATGAGACCTGAAGATACTGATGGAAGAGGAGGAGAATGGATGAACTGAATAATTAAATCTTATTCGTTGATTTTTGACCTTTTCGCCACGCTTTCCTCACTTTCGTCTCCTGGGGGTTTTCGATAAAAACTTGTCGAATGAGATCAGTTTCAGCCTCCCTTTCAGAAAGTTTTTGAAATGAGTTACGAAAGTGTCATTAAATATCACAGTCGCAAGCCGAGTTGCAACTTTTTCTGGGTGTTTCTTTTGAATGAAATCTGAAAGTTTCTCCCACATTCCCAGCATTTCCTTTATCTCACTTGTAGAGATAACCTCCTCCGCGTCACTTATTTCGTGCAAAACCGGGCCCTGCTGTTTCTGTAGCTCCTTTAGCTCTTCCGTTGTCAGTTACTCGGCGTGCTCATCGATGAGCTCGTTGATGTCACCTGCATTTGCATCCAGGCTCATGAACTTGAGGTGGGATACAATCTCCTCCACAACTGCCGCTTCGGGATCGAGTCTTTCAAAGTCCGTTTCAAACACCCCTCAGGCCACAGCTTCTTCCACGCAGTGGTCAAATTCCTCTTTGTAACACCCTTCCAGGCCATATAGATAATTCTGAGGCATATCACGATGTTATACACCTCCAGACACCCTTCCAGAACTCTCGAAGGGTGATGTTTGTGTTCTCCGTCACCTCAAAGCAGAACAGGTGCTTGGTGATAAGCTTCTTGACATTTGAAAGCGCCTGCTGGTTTATGGACTGCAGGATAGGGGTGGTGTTGGATAGAAGGCAGAGAACCTTTAAAACCTTGAATTTTTCCCTTGAATTCTCACATGGGGAGTTCCAGTGTGGGGAAGGAAATTGAAGCTATCTCTCTGCGAAATAGGTTGGAAGCTGTTCGGTTTCGGGGGTCGACTCAAGTGTTGGCAGAACAAGCTGCTCCGGGTGATAAATGTTGAGTGTTAATCTCTCGGTTTAAGACTGGATAGTAGTCTTAGAATAATATGTATACAACTGTATAATACTTGTACATAAAGGTTGTAAATATTATATCCTTATCGTGTTTCATTTGATGAGCATGTAATAGCGCGTGCAGACTTGCACAGCGCTCTCTGCTTCACCCCAGTGATTTATGTGTCTCTGTACACTGTTCCCGCGCCCGATCGCTCCCTCTGGCGGTCCTTCAAAGAAACAGAGTGAGGTCAGCGGGTCAAATGGTGTCGAGCGGGGTCGGGGGAGACACCAAGAGCGGCGGAGATCAAGAACGGGAAGGGGGGTAGTTCTAAATACCGTGTCTAATGTTACCGTTACTAAGTGATGTGACAGGAGTTGGGGAGAGAACTCTGTCCAATGTGAATGCACCATAACATGGCGATCTCTGCACAAACTAGCTGTGGGGTCTCTGAAGCTTGCTTGTAACCCGAATGTTAGCTGGTAACTCGAAACAAAACATTTGCAAAGGGAATGCTCGTATCTCGAAAAATTCGTAAGTCGAGGTACCACTGTATATATATATATATATATATAATTGTTTTGAGTCATAAAATAACATCTATTTTTCACAAGTTTTAAATTATTTAAGTATAATCTCAAACTCGCAATGTTTTCTGCAGAATGTAATAAATAGTAAATTTCCTAACAATTCTCATCTGCATCTGAATAATATACTATTGGTAGTCCCTCAAACAAAGCAATATTTAACTTAGATATACAATGAAAGGCAGTTAACAAGTTCTAAAAAGAAAATTAGTTACCCTTCCAATCGATGTGATTTTAAAACAATATTATTTACAAGGATGCTATTAAGGTTAAATGGTTATTTAGGAAATGTTTAAAATATCTGTTTTGAGGGATAATAAATGACCGGGCAGGGTGGTTCATTGTTTAGACTGTAGGTGAGGAAAGTCAACATCCGGTACATATATGAATGGTTGCGTGTACTAAGAGGAAAGTAGTTTGTTCTAGACAGCTGTTTTATGAATTAACTCGGTGTATTTATTACTGAAGTATATTTTTGAGCTAGCTGCCCAAAGCCCACTGCGTTGGATAGATATATCATCAAACTCAATCGTTTAAGTATGATCACATAATTGAATATTTATTTATTCTACTAGTATTCGGTGTATTTGTGAATGTAGAAAACATTAACAACCTTATCTTACTGAACAAATAATTTCCTATAAAAATGGAAAAACAATTAAATGCACAGGGTGAAATACAGGGTGTGGCATCAGAGTTTTGCTGGGCATA
>OU015497.1:60051897-60216897 GCA_907164885.2 Dolomedes plantarius | reverse complement strand
CTGAAGAAAATATTTTATTGACAGGAATGTAGTTGATTTACATGGTCAAAGAAAGTGCTCAAAAGAACTTCCGCCAGCTGTAATGCAGGCTTCACACCTGCGGGATAAGGATTGACGCAGGTTTGCGAAGACACCAGGCATTTCCTAAATATCGCCGGCAAAAACGGCGATCCTGGCGGCAAGTTCCATATTGGTTTCAATGGGGTAATCGTAGATTAGGCTTTAATATGTCCCCACAGGAAAACGTCCAAACACGAGAGATCCGGCGATCTTGGTGGCCGAGCTATGGGACCACCTCGACCAATCCATCTCCCTGGGAATGTTGCATTTAAATTGTTCCGCACATCCAACCTGAAGTGTGCAGGCGTACCGTTGTGCTAGAACCACATTCTCGACCTGATTGGGGGTTGGAATCGGACGCAGCAGTTCCGGCAACACCTCTCGTAGGAATGGGTGATACGATTCGTCGTCCAGACGGTGTGGCAGGAGGTATGGGCCAACCAAATGGTCATAGAGGATCCCTGACCAAACATTTACGGAAAACCGCCGCTGGAACGAATGAGGACGTGTGGCATGCGGGTAACATTTACAGCGCCACATAGCGCCTCGCTGTTTGCTTTCCGCCCATACTTTCTATGACGAATATTGTTCGTGTAGATGCGTTCTATCACCCGGTAAAGTTTTGCCCACTTGTTCAGATTCACCCTCTGTATATATATATATATATATATATATATATATCTATACACACACACACACACACACATATATATATATATATATATATATATATATATATATCTTCACCTCTCTGTTTTCAATATAACATTCAGAATCATGTATGAGAGCATTTCTCACGGACGGTAGAAATTATAATTCCTAAAATTTCGTACATGATTTATTCCCATTTTTCATTATTAAAATAAGCTACAAATAATTACCAACAGAGATATAACAGTGTATTTTATCGAAATGTTGAAATTAGAAATAAAGAAATGATGACTGGGGATAGCTTAAGGAAATTGCACTGACTTTTGATTTTTACTTTTATGTTATCACAAACTAGCTTATTTTCTCTAAAAGCACCTAATTATTTCTGCGTAAACCGATTCATGTCCTTCCCTTTATCTAATATTTAATGACGAGTTTGATTATAGTATCCGGTATCTATAATTGTCCATGAAACCGGAAGTAAACTACTTAAAATATATAGTTTAATAGAGTACTTAGACGTTTAAAAATAACCATTTCTTAAAATAAAATTTTGTAGTCGTTCGTATGACAGGGCAGGGAAAATGTTAATGCTTAACTGTGAAGTCTTCCAACTTACTTCCTCCAATAAATGTAGATAAATAAATAAAATTAAGTCGGATGGTGCAGAAAGATTTCACGGACAGCTGACGCTAATCATTTGCCATTATTGATGCTGCTGATGGAAATATCTGAGTGCCGTTTTTGCTTGCACTTCTGACGCAGAAATAATTGATATTTCTGTTATTCTGATATAAAAATGTAATGCTTATTTATGTATACAGTTATTTAGTTATTTATATGCGCAGGAGAGTCTTAGTAGTTTGCGAAATGCGTAAAAGATATAGTTTACATGTATCATGATAAGGGCGGTATTGTTTGTTCTTAATTGTCTATATCTGCAACCTACGGTATTGCATATATAACATACATTTTTGTTCGGGAATAAAAAGAATGAAATACACACACACGCACACAAATATATATATACACTCAAGAGCCAAAACATTATGACCACCCCTACATTTTGCAATGAATTCGCCTGGATGACGTGGAAGGCACGTGATCAGGTGGAAGTGGTATTTAACTGCTGCTGGAGAGTCTGAAGAATCATTCTTTCACTTACTTCTGTGTGTGATGGGAAAGGCTGCGGATCTAAGCGACTTTGATAGAGGGCAGATTGTAATGGCTCGAAGGCTCGGAACAAGTATTTCCAAAACTGCACGACTCGTGGGTTTTTCGTGACCTACAGTTGTTAGTACTTATCCAAAGTGGATGAATGACGGTGAAACCAGCAGTAGAAGACATGGTGTTGGACGTCCCCACACTATCAAAGAAAAAGGTCGTCGGAGACTGTCTCGCATGGTGAAGCAAAACCGGAGCCCGACAGTGGCTCAGCTGACAGCCCAATACAATGCAGGGCCAAGTAGAATAGTATCGCAGCACACTGTTCAGCGGACACTGTTGGATATGGGGCTACGCAGCAAACGTCCCACTCGTGTGCCTTTGCTGACCAAGCGTCATCGCCAACTGTGCCTGCGCTGGGCCCGGGAACATCGCGACTGGTCCATGGATCTGTGGGAGAGAGTTGCCTGGTCAGATGAATCACGGTCTGTCATTCATCACGCCGATGGCCGTGTCAGGATACGCCGTCTTCCAGGCGAACTGTTGCTCCCTCAATGTACAGTAGGTCATACACAGGCCGGTGGTGGCGGTATTATGCTTTGTAGGACGTTCTCAAAGGTGTCTCTGGGACCCGTGGTTGTGGTAGAGGAGACCATGAATGCTACAGGGTATCTGAACATCTTTGCGGACCAGTTGCACCGTTACATGGCCTCTGTTTTTCCATCTGAAAATGGAATGTTCCAACAGGACAACGCCCCATGTCACAAGGCTAAAATTGTGTTGGAGTGGTTCCAGGAACATGATGCTGAATTCCAGTTAATGTCCTGGCTGCCTAACTCACCGGATCTCAATCCGATAGAACACATTTGGGATGTCATGGGACGGCAGCTCAGAGTTCAAAGACCACCAATTCGCAATATCTCGGATTTGCGTGACCGTTGCTTAAACATCTGTTACAATCTGTCTCCGGCCATCTACCAAGAACTTGTGGCATCCATGCCAAGGCGGGTTGAAGCTGTGTTGCGCGCCAAAGGTGGGCCAACTCTTTATTGACAGGTGGTCATAATGTTTTGGTTCTTGAGTGTATATATATATATATATATATATATATATATATATATATATATATATATATATATATATATATATATATATGTGTGTGTGTGTGTGTGTGTGTGTTTGTGTGTGTAAGTAACAAGAAAACGCGTCTTCTTAAATTACTTTTAAAGTATATTCTCTTTTTAATAAAGCACTACCCCTCTTACAAATTGTAACAGAAAAATAATGTAAGTTATAATTTTTATTGGCCCTACAGATCATTAAGTAGGCATTTGAAATATCTGAACTCAGTAACATCAACATAATATCTGGTACGAGCCGCAGGCCTGTTTAAATTTGTATATTATAAATAAGTCATGTTTTCAAATTATTCTTTTCTGGTAAAACGCAGGTTAGCACGTGATCTAGCAACTAATTAATCTTCTGGAGAACCATGACGTGGACACGTGAATTCCATAAAACTGAATTCGTCCAGTTAAAAAATAAGAAATTTCGGCCCCCTGGTGTCATGATCACCAAACAGTCATTTAATATTTGCCCGAACAGAAGACTTCTCTCTCTCCGCACCTAACTCTCATTGCTGTCAGATCTGGCGCCAGAAGTCTGGTGGTCACGGCGGCTCTTCTCTTAACGCTGTTATGTAAACAGCTATCCGTGCCCCGTCCTGTTGCATGGACGTGGGGTAAGTCCAGTGGCCACTGCAGCCATTGCCCTCTGATATATAAAACACGTCTTGGAAATTGAGTTTCTCTTATGGCTCCATGAGTGTGTTTCTCTCATAAATTTCTTTAGTTCTTTCCTGGATCAACACTCAGTTGTGCCAAATGCATCTCCAATAAGTTGTAATCACCTATTTCACCATTGTGATTATTATCACATATAAATAAATAAATAAATAAATAAATAAATAATATATATATATATATATATGTGTGTGTGTGTGTGTGTGTGTGTGTGTGTGTGTGTGATTTATAGATTTAGTGGACTGTAATGAATTTTAAAGATTTATTTTGACTTTAAACAAAATAATAACAAACAGAATGTACTTTCACATTTAATAGAATACAGTTGAATATAAGGGATGGGTCAACGCTGGGAAAATTAAAAACCCAATAGCATAAAGAATGAATTATGATTTGACTTACATATCAATAATGAATAATTTTCACTTCCCAGACATCATCCAAACCTTTAAACTTTTAGAATTCATAAAAAAACAGAGATATTGATCAAGAGCCATTTCTTTTCTATACTCTGTTTGCTACACGTACAACAGATTTCTTTTTTTTAACAAAAATGAACGTTGCCACACACCGTTACAAACAATTAGAAATTACTAGTTCAGTGCTGGCACCTATGAACAATGATTGGTGCTAGACGGAACTATATATATATATATATATATATATATATATATATATATATATATATATATATATATATATATATATATGTGTGTGTGTGTGTATATATATATATAGTTTCCATATCTCGTGTTAAGTGAGGATTGTCTTTCCTAAATTATGGATACTTGTGACCTTTGGAAGGGTAAATATAGCAAAATATAACATACAATTGTAGCATAGAGATTTAAGACTGCATTAACTTTAAGTGCCTGCCGGAGGATATATTAAGAGACTATTTTCCGCAATATTCTGACTCCACTTGACCAGGGTATTGTTTCCTTATTAATTAAATCAATGTTTACATTCTGAAATTCCCGAAGTGAATGCAAACAGGCTGATTATTGAGCCATAATAAGTTTAATTAATTTTACAGCTGAATATGATGAACTAATATGTCTGTTATTTATTTCATAGTGACGTAAAAAACTACTGCATGTTTATTAATACTAGAAGCGGGCACATAACATCTAAATTTGGTTAATTTGATGAATGTCTTAGGAATTAATAGGGGATAAGTTAGAAGTTTAATAAGTTATTTTTTTAAACGTCTCAATGGCAATGAAGAAAAATTTCATTTGTTTATTAATAATACATATATATACATATGTATATATATATATATATATATATATATATATATATATATATATATATATATATATATATATATATATATATATATATATATATATATATATATATATAATTATAAAATAACTAAAGGTAACTTTATTATGGCTTGTTTATGATTGATGTTGAAAATTAATATCATTCATACCCCTAACATCACTTTACAGCATACAAGGCTACATGATATTATGCACATAAGTGTTACTGAAAGACCTTCCGTAAAATCTATTAGTTATTGGTAACACAATAAGTGAAATACTTCAAGAAGAGCATTAAAGAATTAAAGTGTATCATAAATTTATTAAAATGTAACATGCAGAATTGAACCAATGAGTATTTTTTTTCTTGCATTGAAATACAGCCTAAAGAAAAATCATTGTAGGAAGGGGAAAAAAAGGTGAAAGAGAAAGAAGAATTAAAGCAAACAAAAGGAAATGACCCACGAAACAATAGGATTGTGCGTTGAGAAAAAAACAACCAAAATGCGTTATAAGAATTTTTTATTTCAGTGGGAAAGATACTGAATAAAAACTGTGGTAGAAGATACAATAAAGGTGTTAAAGAGGCAATAAGTCGGGTTAATGTGTTAAAATAAGTTATTTAATCTAAAGTAATTCAAAATTTGTTTATCTTAAATCCGATAAAGGATTAGGGGAATTAAATCTTTTATTTCGTTCATGCAAATGAAAGATTAAAATCCAATTAAATAAAATTCCTCGAGAATGAAAATAGAGCGTACTTTTAAATTTTTTAGTTAATGTAAGGACAAAATAAAAAAAGTTTAAATGGGTAGTTTGCACCAACTCCTCATAGATTTGTTTAAATTACTTTAACGTTATATATTTTTTGTCACTTACATTTCTTTTAGTTATTTAAATGTGAATGTAAGATCTAGGTGAAAAAAATTCTGTATCATGAAGAAATAGCTATGCAAGAGAAAATGGTAAATAACTCTATAATTATAGAGATGGATCCTGAGAGAAACCATTTAAAAAGTTGTTTTACAACTAAAACTTTTGAGAAGTGCTAAATTCTTTCATTTTCTCAATTATATACATACATACGTATATATATATATATATATATATATATATATATATATATATATATATATATGTGTGTGTAAGGTATACACAAGATTCGATTCACAAGAATCGAACTTTTGAGTGAATTAAAGAAGCTGCTTCAGATATGCTAATTTTGGCATACGCGCTTAGTATAAATACCACGCAGCGTCATTAATGGAAAAAGGGAGTTGTTGTTAAGGTTGAAAAGGTGTTATCCTGCTCTAGTCCTTAACGGGCTAGAAGTTTACGTGGCAGTACTGCTGGTTTGACTTACTGTTCGTGAGTATAAAAATATATTGTCCTTAAAAGCTGTATTTACATTCCGTACAAGTAGTACGCAGGCTTATTGCTGTAAAAGCCAATTATATGTGCAGCGAATTCAATAAACATTATTTCATGTATAAACTGTGTTTGTATATAATTCAAATAGAGTGCCACTTCAAATTATATACACCCAAGTCTGGGTAGAAGTGAGCATAGATTCTCTATACTGGCGCCCGAAAAATATATATACCCTGGTAGTTAGCGTTACATTTGTAACGAACAACATAATTGAAATTAAAAACTGTGTACTGTGTACGTATATTGATAAAATTGTTGCAAGTACTTATATACTATTTAAAAAATGAGTGTTGTAGAACAAAATCCTGCTGGAAATTTTCCTCGGGTAATTATGGTTCAGCATTTTGCGCCATTCGAAGCCACCTTCAATGGCGGCCCCTCAAGCCAATTCCTAAAGAAAATTGAGCATTACTTTCAGCAACAATGCACCCCAGAGGGGGATAAACTTAAAATTGCTCTAGCCGCTTTAAGAGGTAGTGCATATCAGTGGTACACGTGTATGAAAAGCAGTAATCTGATTTTTGACTATTTGTCATTCAAGCAACAGTTTCTTAGTGTTTTTCCAAAGACCTTTAATCAAAGTGAAATTGAAGCGGAAATTTATTCGCTAAGGCAACGTGAAGGTCAGTCTGCATTAGATTTTGCTATGGAAAAGATTTCCAAGTGTGAGGAATATTTAGAGGGAATGACGGAAGCGATAATCTTAAAAATAGTTATCCAACGTTTGAAGCCAAGTGTTCAAGATTTTTTAGATAATCAAACAATTACAAGCAAGGTTACCCTCCTTCAAGCTTTAGCTAAATATGACAATAGACATTTCTTCGCTACCCCTCACCGTCATTCAGGTACGAGAAGTTTTATACAGCCGCGCCAAAATTTTTCGCGAGTTTCAAACCAGCAGCGTAAGCAGTACCGCAGGCAAAATAATAGAAGCGCACGGCGTTATAATGAAATTAGTGCACCTAAAGAAAATAATATGCAAGCACCTTACTTGCACTGGCAAGTTGATTCACATGATATGGTTCAACCTGTTGAATCTGTTTGGTCAAATGTATTATTTTGTCCGAGTAGTAATCATTATTTTGAGAATAGTGAAAGTCAGGGTATTTTTGTGGCTTATAAAGAAAGTGAGTCTAGCTGGAATAATGCGGTAATTCCAGTACAAATTTCTGAAAATAGGGCCGATACTAATGCTAGTGGTTTAGAAAATAAATCATCGGACACTTCTATTAATGCTATACCTGATATTATTAATGCTATACCTGATATTTTAGATGATATTCACACACCTGTTAATGAAGGAAATTTAGTAGATGACGAAGTATGCGTTACGGAAGTTAGTGAATACTTATTAGTTGACGACAATAAAAATTCTTTAAACGATAGTAGGAACTTGCTAGGTGATGATATTATTTCAAGTTTCCAGCCGAATGGGGATTGTGTAGGCCAGGTTGATACTATGGTTTTAAATAAAGTACATGAAAACCAGACTGAGAATCAGGATGAAAAGTTGACACAGAGTTATACTGTAGGTAGTTTAGCTGATGCTTCGGAAGTTATAGAGAAAGTTTGCATTAATACGCACCAGTACGAAAAGCTTAATCTTCCTAAAACTGAAGCAGTGTTAAAGAATTTAAATGATAACGATTCTGATATCGCAAGTTTCAAAGAGACTTTTTCGTCAAAAGAGGATAAAACTAAAGTTAAGGGGGATAAAAAACGTGAAAAAGAGCCTTCAGGTTCCAGCATTAAAACTGCTAATACTGAAGTAATTAAGGCGGTAAACAAGAAGTCGTATAAGCACAAATACCAAAAACAGAGTCAGTTTGTTGAAAAACATGACACAAGTAGAGAGATAAAGCCAGTTACTAAACACGTTGGTGCGACGTATAAATTTGAAACGATAGAATCTGCATTAAAATCTAATGCCTATACTCTAAAAGGTACGGAGAAAAGTAAAGTGTGCACTACAAAACCTCCATCTAAGGATGAACGTGGCACACATAAGGTACACAAGGTTATGAAAAGGAAGAATGACAATTTTAAAGCTCCTTTGCATAAGTACAGGGAACGCAAGATATCAGCCGCCCAGCAAGGTTGGCCTCCTCCCAAGAGACCTCCTGTCCATCGTCAAGCCGGACCAGCGCCTCAGAACCTACGACCTGCTGCACGAAGGATGACCACACGGTCAACGAATACCTTTACTAGGACTGCGACCATCAAGAGAGGTTCAGCCGATTGGACAAACTGGTGCAGTGAAGTTGCTGCATTCATGAGGAACAAGTCTTGTATCAATTCTCTTATTCTAACTCCCACCCTTTAATAAAACCGAACCAAATTGGTTTGAAGTTCCCCATTGTATATACTGTGTAAACATTTTGAGGGGAAGGAGTGAGCCACTGAAAAAAAAACGGTATACTGTTTTATAAATTTTTGAAGGGGACATGTAGTGAAAAAAAATACATACTAACTACAGATAACAAACAACTAACATACTAACTTCGCAAATTATAACACATGTACATTATAAATTGGGGGAGAGCAGATACAGTCAAGAAATGTCATGCTGTGCAATTGTGTTGTCACTTTTAATTAAAATAGATATTTTAGGGCGCAGTTGGCCAGCCCAGTATCCGCAACTCTGCAAATCCACTGTGTAATGGTGTCACCTGGACCCTTCGGGGTTAGTTTTGTAAAATGGTAGTGGCGTTTTTCCCCCACACAACATGTGGAAGGTTTTTTGGCTTTGCCACCCATTATGTAAAAAGTCAGACCAGCACGCGTTTTCAATTAGTTAACTGAAGCCGTTCAGACCTCAGTTACCTAATTTTTTTTTTCGAGGGAGGCCAGTGTAAGGTATACACAAGATTCGATTCACAAGAATCGAACTTTTGAGTGAATTAAAGAAGCTGCTTCAGATATGCTAATTTTGGCATACGCGCTTAGTATAAATACCACGCAGCGTCATTAATGGAAAAAGGGAGTTGTTGTTAAGGTTGAAAAGGTGTTATCCTGCTCTAGTCCTTAACGGGCTAGAAGTTTACGTGGCAGTACTGCTGGTTTGACTTACTGTTCGTGAGTATAAAAATATATTGTCCTTAAAAGCTGTATTTACATTCCGTACAAGTAGTACGCAGGCTTATTGCTGTAAAAGCCAATTATATGTGCAGCGAATTCAATAAACATTATTTCATGTATAAACTGTGTTTGTATATAATTCAAATAGAGTGCCACTTCAAATTATATACACCCAAGTCTGGGTAGAAGTGAGCATAGATTCTCTCTCTCTCTCTCTCTATATATATATATATATATATATATATATATATATATATATATATATATATATATATATATATATATTTATATATATATATATTTATATATATATATATATTTATATATATATATATTTATATATATATATATTTATATATATATATATATGCATATATATATATATATATATGCATATATATATATATATATTTATATATATATATATATATATAAATATATATATATATTATATATATAAATATATATATTATATATATATATATATGCATATATATGTATGTATATATCAGTAGGATACCGCACGGTATAATACAATTTAGTTATCAAGGATAACGGATATAATGATTTTTTCGGATTGTACGGATATAATATGGTAGTGTATGTATATTAAACGGCACCGTACGGTATCGTATTCAAAGATATCGAGCTGCAACAAAGGCTATATAGGATCTGAGAGCCATCTCTTCTGCGAACCACACACTAGTGGATGTCCCAAATACTAACTGACCAATATGCGACGTTAATCGTAAAGGAAGTGATTGTGTCTATCGTTATAAAACTTCTCGTCCACATTTCTTTACTGTTTATACTCTATTTCTATGTGTGTACGCACATTTCATAAACACACCGGTAAACACAACAATGTGTTAATTCGATCTGTATTAACGCTTGAGTAACATAATATATTTTTCCTCGCTTTTCTTTTTACACACAAAAAGACCTCTTTTGTCTAGTTGCGGTTTCATAAGAACAAACCAAAAAAAAAAGACAGAGAGAGAGAAATAGAAATATTTTCCTTACATACTTTATGTTTCAGACACATAGAAATAGATCTCTTGAAATAACATGTCATAGTATCGTCGACCAAAAAAAATGCAAGATGAGAATATTTCTTTCGCTGAACAAAAGTTTTTTAACACTTCGCCGAAAAACCACAGTAAAAGCAATTTAGAAACGATTTGGGGAGTGGAATATTACAATAGGAGTTTATATTTAAGATTTCCTCGAATTTAAAGTACAAATCGTGTCACCAGAGGTCATTTTATGTTTCAAGGCAGAGCAGATATTTTGTTTTAATTTTAGCTTTGTGTATCAATGAACAACGCTGTAAAGATAGCAGGAAAAAAAAATTAGGCAATGTCTCTTAAAGTGTATGTTCATTTTTTTTCAACGTGTTTCACATATAATTTTTTTTCCTGAAGAAGTAATTTTAATACAGTCTGGTGAAAAATTTACAGTGTCTGGTATAGGAAATCTAAGAAATTTAAAAACGTTTGGGGAGTGGAATATTACAATAGGAGTTTATATTTAAGGTTTCCTCGAATTGAAAGTACAAATATTGTCCCGAGAGGTCATTTTATGTTTCAAAACAGAATAGATATTTTGTTTTAGTTTTTGCCTTGTAGCTAGTAATTTTCCACTGAACAACGCTCTAAGGATAGCAGAAAATATTTTTGGACAATGTCTCTTAAAGCATACGATCATTTTTTCAACGCATTTCATACATAATTTTTCTTCCTAAATAAGGAACTTTAATGCAGGGTCTCCAGGCTAAAGGTATCCAAAAGTATTACTTATTTTTAAGGAACTACCCATTAGAATTTTAAAAAAATATATAGAAAGAACATCTCACCAATATTTAATATCATTTATAGATTTCTATCATAGTATCATAGATTTCGATGTGTGCACCTTTTGTAGCACGACTAAATTTAAATTGTAATCCATTTCACTCCAAGTGTTTCGTAGCATATCAGGTGTTATTAGACTTTTTTGCTTGGGGATTCATTAAATCAGTTTCTGTATAAACAAAAAATTGAAACTGTGGAGGAGTTAAAGAAGTGTATCATTCAAGCAATTCATGTAATAACTCCTGATAGGCTACGAAACACTTGGAGAGAACTGGATTACTATTTAGGCGTTTGTCGTGCCACAAAAGATCCACAATCTATGATACCCTGATTGAAATCTATGATTGATTGATATTAAAACTTGGTTATATGTTCTTTTTGTTTAAATAAATTTTTCTAAATTCTATTAGGGAGTTCCTCAAAAATCTGCCATGACATTCGAATACCTTTAGCCCGGACAACCTGTACAATCTGGTGAAAAATTTACACTGTCTGGTATAGGAAATCTAAGAAATTTGAAAACGATTTGGGTAGTAGAATTTTACAATAGGAGTTTATGTTTAAGGTGTCCTCGAATTTATAGTACAAATCATGCCACAAGAGGTCATGTTATGTTCAAGCAGAGTAGATATATTTTTTTTAATTTAGTCTTGTGTATCACTGAACAACGCTGTAAAGATAGCCGACAAAAGTTTTAGACAATGTCTTTTAAAGTATATGTTAATTTTTTTCAACGTGTTTCACACATACCTTTTCTTCCTGAAGAACAAAGTTTAATAGAATGCGGTGAAAATTTTACACTGTTTGGTACAGGAAATCTCAGATAGTGGGGGTAGGGGGGGGGGGAATATTACAATGGGACTTCATATTTAGTGTTTCCCCGAATTTAAAATATAAATCGTGTCACCAAAGTCGTGTCACATAATATGTCTTACCTGGAGTAGGTATTTTCTTTTAATTTTAGCCTCGGGCATTACCGAACAACGTCGTTAAGATAACAGGATAAACTTAGACTATGTTTCTTTAAGTATACACTTAATTTTATTTTTTAGCGTGCTTCTTTAACGTGTTTCACACATTGTTTTTTTTTTCATAGAGATGAAATTCTAACACAATCTTATGAAAAATTTACTGTTTTAGGTATAGAAAATCTAAGGTATTTAGAAATGATTTCGGCAATGTAATATTGCATTAGGAGTTTATTATATATTTTAGGTTTCCTGGAATTTGAGCTGGGCAACGGCCGAAAGGCTAGGGAGCTGGCATTCGTTACCAGAGTCTGTGGGGATCATCGTGTCTCACCACTGGAAGCATGTTTATAGCCGTTCAGAATTGTCTAAGCAGTAGATTTCGTTCTAATAAGCCGTCGTGTAACAACAACAACAACAACAACAACAACAAAAAAGACAGTAACCCTCTCAATCAACCAACCAATCATCTTCGAATTTAAAGTATAAATCATGTCACTAGAGGTCATTTCTTGACTTTAGGAAGAGTAGATATTTTGCATTTATATTAGCCGTGTGTATTGCTGAATCACATAGTAAAGATTGCAGCAAAGGTGATGTATCTTAAAATATATAAATATTCTTTCCTAACGTGTTTGACACATGATTTTTGTTCCGCAAAACTTTTATTAAAACTTCTTGCGCAACGCAAGAAACTTTAATACAATCTGGTGAAAATTTCACACTTTTATATGTAGAAAATCTATGAAATTTTATAAAACGATTTGGAGGGTTAAATATTACAATAGGAGTTTATATTTAAGGTTTCCTCGAATTTAAAGTACAAATTGTGTTACAAGATGTCATTTTATGTTTTAAATCAGAGTAGCTTTTTTTTTAAATTTTTCCCTTGTGTATTACTGAACAACGTCGTAGAGAGAGATGAAAGCATGGTTGTTCGCACATTAATATTGAATTTTGCACATTAATATTGAATCATCTATTAATGTGCAAAATAACCCGAAATGTTTGAATCTAGTGATATGTTTCCCAGTGTGACTGATGATAGTTCATTATATATTAATTTTAAAAAACAGAACAAATCAGGTACTTAAAAATTGCCTTCTTTAGTTGTGCGGGTACTTGATTTTATGTCACTTGTAATCTACTTTCCACGACTTTATGCTTTTATTCCAAATGTATATGTCTGTAGGAATTACTTAGCTTTCAATTACATAACGCAAGTGGATACTTCGAGTCGGGAATAAATCAACGTACGTTTAAACGATGTACGTCTTTAATGTTTTCAAGATAGAGATTCCTTTAAAATTCGAATAGCAATGTTCAGATGGAAGTTTGTACAAGTTGAAGATTTAAAACTTATTGATTACTAAGAAATGTGGGGCTCACGGTAGGTAATATTTTAAGGAATCATGTCTGAATTCTTACAAGGGAATGTGCTGACTAATAGAAACATAAAAAATAAAAAAAATCCTCAAAGATTTTAAACTCCACGTCCGAAATTAGTGACAACGGGAAAACAATTACTTTAGGAGTAATAGATATGGTTAACAGGAAAATATAAGTAGTTTTGTAAAACTCTGTATGATTCATATAATGGAATACTCTAGAGATGATAGGCGACAGTTAATTTTAAGTAAACTACTAGCTGAGTGGCAACTCGATGTGTTGCTTTTTCGATTTAAAATGATATAGTTTCATTTATTAAAGATTAAAAACCGTTTAATCACTTTTAAAAGTATATTAAAATTTTTAAAAAACGAAATAATAATTTAAAATTCTCTTTCTCAAATTTCGGGTTTAGGCTTTTGAAATAATTATTTCAAATTTCCGTTTTCAAATTTTGCTTTTAAGACAAAAAAGAAATTCATTCAATTAGAAAAAAATTTAAAGGTTTTAACTTCTCATTTCCTAAAACTAAAATTATTTCTGGTACTTTAAAATTATTTCTGGATTTCAATTATTAAATGAATCGTTCTCAGACTCGCTCTCAACAAATATTTTTTCCTTTTGGCAACTGAGCAGAATTTCTTTTGAAGAGTAGAGTTCCTGGGTCTATTGACTTTAACTCCTGTCGCAAGATGCTTATTATCAATGTATATGTGCTCAATAGAAAAAAAATATTAAGTTAAATTAAGTTTAAAGTTACCAGTTACATTAATATAAAAATTAAGTTTAAAACCTTCAAAAAGTAGAAGGGTAAGATAAATTTAAAATTAGAAATATATTAAGATTAAATAAATTAAGATTAAAATGAAGAATTAAAAAAATTTAAAGAAAATAAGTTGAAATTAATTATAAAGTTGCGGAGTAATGGCCCTCAGCAAACAATATGAAAAGTTTGCATAATAAAAGAAAAAATAATTACAAGATAAAAAGAACTTTTTATATACAATGTTTTTAAATTTTCTGTTGAATCATATAAACTTGACAATTCTATATATTAATAAATACTTTTTAAAAAAATTTTGATGAATTATACCATCAACTTGAAAGAAAATGAAGTTTATTGGAAGTTAACTTGTATTTAACTTTTCATTCCCGTTCCTGTCGATAGATGGCTGCACCAGCCTACAAAACAAATTTTAAAAGAAATTAACTGAAAATTAATTTAATTCTGCTTAAAGATTTCTAAAAGTATTAAAAATGCATTGTCATCGTGTTCAGAGCTATTCGAAAAATTTCCAATGTCTAGCTAGTGGGGAAGTTAGTTAAAAGTCGATTGCAAGATTTGTAAGGGACAAACACACAAACAAACAAGAAAGCAAGATAATAAAAACATGATAAGAAAAGGCCCTGTGCAGGGTCAAACAATTCGTAATGAGATGATTGCGGAGTTCCGCGGGGGAAAACAAAAAATATCAAGACAGGGAAATTTGGAAGATGCGACAGCACCTGGTACCGAACCCACAACGTAGGGTTTACCAGGTCAGTACGTTGGCCCTGCGCTACGGCAGTACACAAGCAGGTGAGCAAGATGGGAGGTGTATCGCGGTAAGGCCGAATGTAAATATTAAATAACATGGGTGGAAAAAGTGCTTAAAAAATAGAAAGACAGTTCTGACGAATTAAAAATTGGTGGTGGAAGAATCTTCATCAGTTGCTAATTAATTAGAAACAAATTTCACGAACTTGCTGGAATTATTAGTGAGTAAAATGATAAGTCGAAAAATTACGAACTCGGCATTCAGTTACATTAAGATACTATGGCGATTTTTTAGAATGAAAACTTTTTTTTTATTAAATGTATTTGGTATATTTTGGAAGCTGAACATCTAGAAATTGCCGATAAATCGTAAAATTGGCATTAATAGGTGCAGAAAACCGAAATATTTGTCCATCAAAATTGTCGCTTTCGTGAAATTCGGAAAACTGCTTTAGGGAAAATGCTTCGTTTGCAGTGAAAAACATTTTTAACTTTATAAAAATGAGTATATCCTTAAAGATGAAGAGTTGTAAAACACATGGAAATAAAAAATTTGTCGACTGGAGGACGGAAAAGATGAATTTTGCATGCATTTAAATAGTGGAAATTTGTGAAACGGAAAGGAGCTGGTCCACCCGGAATGTCAGCTGTTTCTGCTCTCCACTTCTTTTGAGTTCGGCGGTTTTAATTTAATAATTAAAAAAGTTTAAAGTTTTGAAAGTTGAGGATAGCATCACTACACGCGTCTCGTCCGTCCGCGTATATCGGTACCAGTCGCGATATCCTGCTATCCTCGGTTCGTGAGATTAGCCCGTCCCCGTGTCTGCTCACTAACTAACAATTGTATACATTCAGCTGTTAATAGTAAGATAATTAAAGTAAATGTTTTCATAATTTCTAATGTAAAACATTAAAATCGAAAATAATGTTTTATATTGTTAAAACGTTATTTTACTTTTTCACTTTTTCTTTAAATTTTAAGTATTTTCTTCGCCGAAAGGAGAACCTATAAGCTTATACATAAAAGAAAATTTTAAGTACATAATCGCGATTCTGATTGCACAACTTTAGTTGGAAATGTCTATAAGAATGTACATCTTTTTTGTCATCTGTCAGCAATTATAATTCTGTTTTGGACACCATCGCATCTGTTTCTGTACGAGATGAAAAGATGATAAAGAAATCTATTAGCTTGAAAATAATTGTCACTCACTGGATTTTCGATTTTGGAATTCATTTATTATTTTTCCTATTTAAATTTATTTTATCTAAAATACAAAGGGCGTCCCATAAAAAAGGGATGATAAAATCACAAAATATATCGAAATACAAGTGTATAAAAAATGTTTTTCTTCTTTCAAAATATCTTTTCTGAAATGATACACAGCCGTCTCATCGTTCAGTCCCCTTTCAAAAACACTTTGCGGAGGCATTTTGTAGAAGCTTCTTCAGTCTACGGCTGAAACAATGTGAGATGGAGAGTCAGTGTGTCTCAAGACACTTGTTGCGTAAGAGAGTCAGAATGATGAAACCATGCTTCCTCGGCTGTTAAAACTGTCTGTACGAAATTCGGATCCTCTTCAATCATCCGTTTTCTTGTTTCGCCCAATTTCATTTCTTAACTCTGAACCATTCACCTCCATTGCTATATGAAAAACGCAAACAATCTTCAAACAACTGCTCAATGACGAAAATAGAATCGTCTGCCACGTCTAAAAACATTTGCCACAGATTCTTTTTTAATTCAGAAAGTCGTCTGCTGTTCCATTTTTCACTTTCGCTTTGTTGCCAACTAGAGAAAAAAAATACTTTCAGTTTTTATGAAACGCCCTTTGTGTTTCAGCTGTTTCTTTCATGTTTTGCAGTAAAATCTATAAATCGGTAGGCTCATATAGTACGGATTTTTTTTTTTGATGAATTTTTGAAAAATGTCTCATTTGAGAAATTATTTTATAATGAAAAATATTCTAAGAGCACACAATTTAGTGCTATATTATTCACATACTAAACAGTACACTTAAACTTTTTCATCTGTAGAAAAATGGAATGGTGTGTATAGCAGGGCTTGAATATATCTAACCGAGGAACGTATCCAATTTGCTCCTATTGAAATCTCTCCGAGAAAAATAAAATTTTTAGGGTCAAACAATTTCTATCTGAACCGGAACAAAATAAAACTATCTCTAGGATAAAGTTACCATGCGGATTGAATTCCATGGAAAGATTTTTTTTCTCCGTCTCAATTGATCCGACTCGGAACGTAAAGTTTCATTCCGAGGATACATAGATATATACATAGATGTACACGTACACACACACACACACACATATATATATATATATATATATATATATATATATATATATATATATATATATATATATATATATATATATATATATATATATATATATATATATATATATATATATATATATATGTGACATTATAAGTTTAATCTTGACATTATAAGTTGAATCTCGTATATTTCTATAATTCGGGTCCCCACATCTGTTAAGAGAGGACCCTTTCTCAGAAATAGCCCACCCAAAAGCAAGTGAACATCTGCAAATTCCAGTGGGGAAAACAACACACTAAATCTTTTTCAGTTGATAGGAATATTAGCCGTGCCGCCCAGAAGGAGTAACAAAACCCCGTCTCTAGTCATCTAAAATCCGCAGTTCACAATATCTCAGAGATAATGGCTGCAGGTGCCAGAGATAAAGGATCAAAAGTGTCAAACAATATCATAAAGATAAAGCGCACCCAATGTGCTTCTTAGTAGTATACCACCCACGAAAAACATCTGTGTTGATGTAAACAGTCGCTGACTTTGGTACAGCCCCTGACTAAGAGGCAGTCTGCGATTGTCTGTCTTTGTAAGCACTTGTATGTTTCGCGTCATGCTAGAAGGACGCTCTGATATCCGCTCCCAACTCTTCTGAAATAAAGGACTGCAATTTTATAGAACTCTGCCTCGTCGTTTGTGCTTATTATTTGTTGTTATGGAAATCATGTGGTGAAATGTCACATATATATATATATTAATTATATATACCTATACTAATATATAAAGAAGAAGAGAGGATTTTGTATGTGGAGGGTAATCTCCGGAACCACTGCACCTATTTGAAAAATTCTTTCACTATTTGAAAGGTACATTATTCCAGATGGACATACACTATATATTATTTATATCTGACAGTAGAAAGAAAGTTAGGGGCCTAAATGTTCAGCTGATGCTTCACCTTTACAATTTTTCCTTTGTAAACCATAGTCAAGTAACCATAGAAACACATCAAAATACATTTTCATTTATTATCAGTAAAACATTTAATCTTTTAATGATTCAAGTGGAGGAGGTATTGATAAATATAAAAAAAAATTAAATTGGTAACGTGTAAGGGTTTATTGAAGAAAACTACATTTGGAACCACACTTTTTACTGCACATTTAAGATAAAAAAAGATTTAAAATTTATTGGCTATCAAATGGAAATTTATTGGTATAATATTACAGAACTTTTTTTAACTTATAAACTTTATGTTTTTGAATTTATGTACAATTTTATGCACAATTTGCGTAAATCAAACTTGAATTATTGAACTTTATTCAAAAATCAGTGTGCTTCAATGAAACTGTGACATTTATTAATTATTTCGAATAGGTATATGGTTGTTCCTTTATAAGTGAAAAAGTATTGCTTCAATTGAGCTAAAATTTTGTATAGATATAGTTGATAGTTCAGATTAAAACATAGGTATATTATTTTTTGAATATCGGGCAACGCCGGGTGCTTCATCTAGTAGATATATATATAGTGGAATCTCGATCGATCGTTTTCGGATCCATCTTTTTTCCGTATGTATCGTTCATTTTATCCAGTCCCTACGATCATATTGCTTTGTTATGTTTCCGCATCTATCGTTTTTCCGCATTTATCGTTCATTTCAATCGGTCCCTTGAAAAATGATAGATCGAGATTCCACTGTATATATATATATATATATATATATATATATATATATATATATATATATATCTATATATATATATATATATATATATATATATATATATCTATATATATCTATCTATCTATCTATCTATCTATCTATCTATCTATCTATCTATCTATCTATCTATCTATCTATCTATCTATCTATCTATCTATCTATCTATCTATCTATCTATCTATCTATCTATCTATCTATCTATCTATCTATCTATCTATCTATCTATCTATCTATCTATCTATCTATCTATCTATCTATCTATCTATCTATCTATCTATCTATCTATCTATCTATCTATCTATCTATCTATCTATCTATCTATCTATCTATCTATCTATCTATCTATCTATCTATCTATCTATCTATCTATCTATCTATCTATCTATCTATCTATCTATCTATCTATCTATCTATCTATCTATCTATCTATCTATCTATCTATCTATCTATCTATCTATCTATCTATCTATCTATCTATCTATCTATCTATCTATCTATCTATCTATCTATCTATCTATCTATCTATCTATCTATCTATCTATCTATCTATCTATCTATCTATCTATCTATCTATCTATCTATCTATCTATCTATCTATCTATCTATCTATCTATCTATCTATCTATCTATCTATCTATCTATCTATCTATCTATCTATCTATCTATCTATCTATCTATCTATCTATCTATCTATCTATCTATCTATCTATCTATCTATCTATCTATCTATCTATCTATCTATCTATCTATCTATCTATCTATCTATCTATCTATCTATCTATCTATCTATCTATCTATCTATCTATCTATCTATCTATCTATCTATCTATCTATCTATCTATCTATCTATCTATCTATCTATCTATCTATCTATCTATCTATCTATCTATCTATCTATCTATCTATCTATCTATCTATCTATCTATCTATCTATCTATCTATCTATCTATCTATCTATCTATCTATCTATCTATCTATCTATCTATCTATCTATCTATCTATCTATCTATCTATCTATCTATCTATCTATCTATCTATCTATCTATCTATCTATCTATCTATCTATCTATCTATCTATCTATCTATCTATCTATCTATCTATCTATCTATCTATCTATCTATCTATCTATCTATCTATCTATCTATCTATCTATCTATCTATCTATCTATCTATCTATCTATCTATCTATCTATCTATCTATCTATCTATCTATCTATCTATCTATCTATCTATCTATCTATCTATCTATCTATCTATCTATCTATCTATCTATCTATCTATCTATCTATCTATCTATCTATCTATCTATCTATCTATCTATCTATCTATCTATCTATCTATCTATCTATCTATCTATCTATCTATCTATCTATCTATCTATCTATCTATCTATCTATCTATCTATCTATCTATCTATCTATCTATCTATCTATCTATCTATCTATCTATCTATCTATCTATCTATCTATCTATCTATCTATCTATCTATCTATCTATCTATCTATCTATCTATCTATCTATCTATCTATCTATCTATCTATCTATCTATCTATCTATCTATCTATCTATCTATCTATCTATCTATCTATCTATCTATCTATCTATCTATCTATCTATCTATCTATCTATCTATCTATCTATCTATCTATCTATCTATCTATCTATCTATCTATCTATCTATCTATCTATCTATCTATCTATCTATCTATCTATCTATCTATCTATCTATCTATCTATCTATCTATCTATCTATCTATCTATCTATCTATCTATCTATCTATCTATCTATCTATCTATCTATCTATCTATCTATCTATCTATCTATCTATCTATCTATCTATCTATCTATCTATCTATCTATCTATCTATCTATCTATCTATCTATCTATCTATCTATCTATCTATCTATCTATCTATCTATCTATCTATCTATCTATCTATCTATCTATCTATCTATCTATCTATCTATCTATCTATCTATCTATCTATCTATCTATCTATCTATCTATCTATCTATCTATCTATCTATCTATCTATCTATCTATCTATCTATCTATCTATCTATCTATCTATCTATCTATCTATCTATCTATCTATCTATCTATCTATCTATCTATCTATCTATCTATCTATCTATCTATCTATCTATCTATCTATCTATCTATCTATCTATCTATCTATCTATCTATCTATCTATCTATCTATCTATCTATCTATCTATCTATCTATCTATCTATCTATCTATCTATCTATCTATCTATCTATCTATCTATCTATCTATCTATCTATCTATCTATCTATCTATCTATCTATCTATCTATCTATCTATCTATCTATCTATCTATCTATCTATCTATCTATCTATCTATCTATCTATCTATCTATCTATCTATCTATCTATCTATCTATCTATCTATCTATCTATCTATCTATCTATCTATCTATCTATCTATCTATCTATCTATCTATCTATCTATCTATCTATCTATCTATCTATCTATCTATCTATCTATCTATCTATCTATCTATCTATCTATCTATCTATCTATCTATCTATCTATCTATCTATCTATCTATCTATCTATCTATCTATCTATCTATCTATCTATCTATCTATCTATCTATCTATCTATCTATCTATCTATCTATCTATCTATCTATCTATCTATCTATCTATCTATCTATCTATCTATCTATCTATCTATCTATCTATCTATCTATCTATCTATCTATCTATCTATCTATCTATCTATCTATCTATCTATCTATCTATCTATCTATCTATCTATCTATCTATCTATCTATCTATCTATCTATCTATCTATCTATCTATCTATCTATCTATCTATCTATCTATCTATCTATCTATCTATCTATCTATCTATCTATCTATCTATCTATCTAAAAAAATACCTAATTTATAAAACTTTAGCCCTGACGGAACAACTTAATTTCCTTTGAAAATTCGAAAAACGAAAAAACCGTAAAATCTGAGAGGTACTTTCTGCTCCGGCTCGGAACAGTTCCTTAATGGGAGCAAATGAATTGCTCCGGGTCTCATAAATGTCTGGAACGATGAAAATCTTTAAGAGCAAAATCAAATCTATTTGATTATAATGGATTCCTATGGATAAATAAATAAAATTTTCTACGTTATTGTTGTTGCTTTTCCCATTGGATCTACAGCAACATCAGACCAAGTTCATGAACTCGTGAGTATTCAAAAGAGGAAGAACTGCGCCAAGATTGGAGTACAGCTGTCTCTTCTGGCAACCAATACATGTCAAGATATGGGCAGGAGTGGCCTGAGCTGAGCTGCACCTCGGGCAAAGGGTAAACTTTAAAGCCTGGATAGAGCTGTCTGATCTCTCTACTACTTGCCTCTTTCAAAGCTGCACCAGGACTACCACAATCATACCACTCATATACGGGGGCCTTTCTCCAAGAGGAGTTGATTTCAAGTTTTACCCGAGAAGCAAGTTCCGAAGAAGAAAGGCAGCCACCATCAATAGAACCCATAAGGCTGCCCTCTTTGGCAAGTTCATCCGCAACATAGTTATCCTAAATATATGGGTGAGACGGTACCCATTGAAAAAAACATTGTGGGCACTCAAACAACCCAAATACCGGACAATAATTACTGTCGTTCTGTCACCATGCTTCCACCATTCAGCCAGGTTCTGAATAGAACTACGGCTATCACTCAGAATCCAGATGTCTGTATTCGCTCCCACATTGATACAATAATTCAAATCCGCATCAATAGCTATGAGTTCCGCCCGAAAAACTGAGCAGTAGTTGGGGTTTATCCTACATGTCCTACTGTCATTCCCCTGCTTGAAGTACACCCCGCCACAGGAGAAGGCGCCATCACCCTTACTGCAATCAGTATAAATCTGCAACGCGTCACCGGGAATTTCATGAATAGTCTCGAAAGTGAACTCTTTAAGATAATCTGGATGCTGCGTTCCTCTGTTAGTGTAAGATCAGCGTCCAGTCCTGAAAAAGTCCCGATCACGGAACGTAGCAGTAATTTCCATACAGCAGGTCAGAGAGATACATGTTCAACTTCGCTTTGCAACCAACCCTAACTTTCAATACCGCTAAGAGGTCTCTCTCTCTTAAGGTGGTGATTGTTGCTCCAGTTACGCACATAACTATAGGTTATGTGCTAATCTCCATAACTGATGAGCTTTGCGAAGTATTTGGCCAGAAGAAACCTTCTCCGAAGTCTGAGGGGTTGGAGGTCAGCCTCATACAGTACTATATCCCATGGACAGCAAATGCGGAGACCAGTAATAGCTCTGACAGCAGAAAACTAAACCCTTTCCAATTTATCTAGATTGCTAACAGAGGCAGCCTGATAAGACAGTGCACCGTAATCCAGCACCGGTCGAATAAGAGCAGTGTATGTGTTTTCTCAGGGTCCGTGCATCCGCATCCCAATCTTTACCAGAAATATATTTTTAGAGTTCTGAGTCTCTGTTTACCTTTAAAAACCAAATTGTCTATATGAGCACGGCTGAAGATCTCCTGGTCCAAAATGAACCCCAAATATTTGGGATGTTTTTCGCAATTTAGTCTCCTACCCAGAAGAAAGATGTCAGGCTCCAGGTTATACAGATGTCTATTGGTGGTAAAAATACAGAAAACAGACTTAAAGGGATAAAAAACGATCTTATGCTCCACAGTGAAATGCTCAAAATTAAAGAGGCAAGTATAAATATCTTCGTGGGCAGAAGTAATACGTGTTTTCCTACTCCAAATAATCATATAATCAGCATACAATACCATACAGTGATTGACATTATTCCCGGCCTCAATATGAGGAATAAAAAGAGTGAATAAAGTAGGACTAAGCACAGAACCCCGGGGAATTCCCTGACTTAGTCTAAAATTCTACGTGAAAGAATTTGACGGGAACTTTACATTTTGGTTCATACCCATTTCTAGCTCTGGTGTATAGACACAAGTTTTAAGGAACTTTTACGTTGGGTGGACTATGTAAATCATTTTTATTAAAATATATGTATTAAAATATATGTCCATTTATTCACATAAAAAAATTATAGTTCGTATATTGTTCTCAACATAAATTAAACATTAAGATTTTTTGTTGGCAGATTCAGTCACCGGTGAGTCATTCTTCTGTTCTCCCTTCATTTTAGTTCAAATTAAAATGCCAGAGCAATTTCAAAATGAAACCTTCTCTTATTCCTTTGCATAATTTCCTCGTTTAATATCTGCTTTGTATTGGAAACCTGTAAACAGAAATGTAAATAGTAGTTAATGCTCGAACAGTAGTTGCTACTATTCTAGTTATTATTTAAATAAAAAAAAATCTTCACAAGTTACACAGTTAATAACCAAAAAAATAGTTGTTGCTCTTCTAGTCAATCTCTACATTAAAAAATATCTTCCCAACCTAAATAGTTAATACTCCAACAATAGTTGTTGATATTCTAGCTATTCACAAAATTTTAAAAAAACATTCTCAAGATAAATAGTTAATACCCGAGGAAACAACTAATTTCATTTTTCTTAAACTTGTTCTTTTTTAAATATAATTATTAATGGAAAAAGACCTTTTAAATTTCTGTAGCACCCTAGGAGACGAGAAAAATGCATTGATAAAATAATATTATTATTATTAAACAAATGCCAGGCCATTGACCATCAGGACATCTGGAAACGAGCTCTCCAATATTTTTTAACAGTACAGTCCAAATCATTTAGTGCAGAACACTCGTCAAGGTGAGCAGCAGTCATGTCTTGTCCAGAGTAACACAAGGCACAATCAGGTGAATTAGTCAAATTAAAATGAAACAAAAGGGCACTAAGACAATCGTATCCGGTCAAAAGTCTAAACTCGGCTACTGCAGGTGCATGGGGTGAATCTGGTACACACTGAGATCCACAAAGTGCACAACAGGACCTATCACCAGCAGAATGGCAAGCCACGCTGCGAAAGGATTGTTTGAAGATTCTCTATTATGAAAATTTTGAAGGTTCTCTATTCTTTGTTTCTCTAAGTATTGATAAAATATATAACGGACACTTGCAATAGATACTAAAATAAAATATGAAGGCATTATTTGAATAGTGGTCCAACTCATGTTTAAAAAAAAATGGAGTTAGCCTCACTTTCATGTTCATACAACTCATTTCTGTCTTATTTTTAAACTGGTACACCTCCAGTTTACTTCTGCTGCTAACAGAGGGCATTACAAATCAGACTTCAGCAGTCATTTCTCAGAACTCATTAGACTTTAAGGCTCTATCTCAAAATGAACAAGAATGGAGTTGGACCACTATTCAAATCAGGCCTTCATACATATATATATATATATATATATATATATATATATATATATATATATATATATATATATATAAAATTTTATATTAATGATATATGCGAAGGATTCATTTGCCTCTATATACGATTCTTACAAGTTTTAGTTATTTGAAATAATCTTATACTTAAAGGAATATATAAACACCTTATTTCATTATTAGAAAGCACAATGATACGCATACAATGAACGCTCGATAATTTCGAAAGATCATTTCAAAGCATTATTTACTTCCCAGTAAAATAAAAGAATTAGGTTTTTATAGGTGCACTAAATTCATATCACCTGCTTCGATTCTCACGTGCGAGTCTCATGCTATATGTCTAAGCGTTTCCCATTTAATTCATGGGATATCGTTTCATTTTTCACTTCGCATTCTCTTGCTCATTTTCTCCCACAGCTGAGAGTTTTCTTGCGAAAATAGCACATGCTCCCTTTGCGCCTTTATTTTATTAGAAGGAAATCAAATTCTATTTTGAGGGAGTATGGCGTTTAATGGAAATTCATTTTTTTTCTCTTCAGGGTGCAGCTTTCAATTTGTCTTTAGGTTTTAATCTCGAGTAGTTTCTCTCGGCTACTGTTTAATTTTCTTGTTAATATCTGATCTTGAAATTACCTGATATGTAATATACACCACCACCCTTGCGTGACATGTTTGATATCTGATTATAAAATTTTTTTCTATCTATATTTATAGAGTTTGACGGATACGGAAAAAATTATAAGCGTCAATGGTTCGCGTTTATTAATAGAAAAAAATTCCAGGTAGTCTCTTCTCACCTAATTACCGCGGGTTATTAACGTAGGATTGCTTACCATTGCTTACCTCTTTTGTATGTATATATGTATTTATGTATTATGTATAAATGTATCTGTCGTCCAGTGGCTAAGTGGTTAAGGCATCAGCCTGCCACGCCGGGTACGCGGGTACTATTCCCGCCGAAGACTTTCTTGTATTCAGGGGAACCGGTCCGTCTTCCGCCTGCAAAAGGAGCCCCGTCTAGAAAGGGATGTTGCAACTCATTGTTCATCGGTGTCATCGTTTGTTAATAAAATTCTTCTGTGATTTGTGTGTTTCTATTTCCTTGTATTCATACGTACACCGGAATGGGGTGTAATGTAGTCAACCCCCAGAGACATTAGCCGAAATATATATACAGAGGCGAAATATATATTCACACATTTTTTAGACGATGTATATTGTATTCACAAAACTAAATCACATAAAATTCTTGTGTTTTAAATGTTCTATTTGACATCCCTTATTCTGAACTATCTTTCGACACCGCAATTTCCAGGATAATAATGCCTTTTGAAGTGTCAGAAGAGGTATTCTATCCCATTCCTCCTGAACAGCTTTCCAGAGTCCTGTAAGGGTTTTGGGACGACGCTTGGATAATGCAGATTTTAAAAGTCCGAAAGCACAAAAATCCATAGGTGATACATAGGGAGATTTAGTAGGGATATCAGTGAAGGGTATGGCCTTGATACCAGTTTTTTGTTCCATTTCTTTTAGGAAATTTACAGTGGATTTTGATGTGTGACTGCTAGCTTTGTCCTGATGGAGTCTCACAGATTGATTCACTGTGGGTAAAGCGATGGTATTTCATTCAGAAAAATTGGCTATAAAATATGTTCCTGATAGTATTTGGAGTTAATCTTGACATTTTTTCCACTCTCTTTATTTTTAACTTGCCATTATAAGAAAAACCAGCAACAATCATGAATCCCTTAGAAAAACTTTCTTTCGATTCTTTGAACCATGTACTTAAATTTTTTTCTCCCCTTTTATGATAATGAATGGATCTTTTTTAGTTGCAATCACTTAAATACACCCATGATTCGTCTATTGTGACAATTGTTTTCCATTTTTCTTTGGATAAGTGTTTTTCATATAGAATTCTGCAGCGTGTCCTGCGTTCAGCGGTATGATTTGGAAGAAGACGATGCACATTGCGTTTTTTCGCTTTCTTAAGATTTAAATTAACGTTTATAAAACACTTTACCAGCATGATTGCACAGTTTTACATTTGACTTAATTCAAATTCAAAGGCTATTACGGAGTTTTTTATGATTTTTCAAATTTAATACAAGCATCAATTTTAGTTTCAAATAAAAAGTCTTGATTTGCATGATTAAGTTCCTAGACTAAAATTCTCCTCTATGTGGACGACTCCCCCCCCCCATTTAATTTATTCACGAACCCCCCCAGAGGTTTATAGGTCAAAGGTTAAGAAACCATGATAAAGAGGTTTATAAAAAGTTATCTTAAATGTGTAAGGCAGAAGTAGTTTAAAGAACTTAAAAGCTGTGTAAGGTTAAGGGCGATATTTGAAATTGTAGGGCTAATTCCTGCATATGTATATAGAGAACTATAAATATTTTAAAATTAGAAGAGTATTAGCCTACGCAACTCCTTTTACAAGAAAAGTCAGTTAAAATAAATAATAATTACAATTTATATAACATTTTTGAGAACAATTTCTGTTTTCCATTCCAACAGATAATTAATTTATGTTTTAAATAATTAAATGAATTTTGAAATTACATTACTCAGCTTCGCACACGTGCATTTCTATTCTTCCCCAGACGAAAAAATATATTAAGGATTCGACCCCTTAAAGCCAGAAAGATGTGCTAACTATAACACCAATAAGTAAATCGTTAACTATCATAATGAATATCCAACTTTTCCCATTTATATTGTTTCAGTTATCATCTCTTTATAGTTATTTATTACAAATACTATTTTAAATATTCCCATATTTTCCTACATAAAGATAATTAATAATTCCTTATATACTTATAATATCGATATTTAATAATTCCTTATATACTCATATTGAAAACAATTCAAACCTAATTTCAAAGGTATTATTTTTTTTATTATACCTTACAAATGAAAGACAAACGAACAGCGGAAATTTTCTATACACTTCTATATTTTGCCCTCGTTTCCTATTGAAGCATTTACTGGAGGGAATTATGTTATAAATAAAAAATATATACACGAATAGTCGATAACAGAAGCTATAAAGGGTATTGCTGTATTAGACTCAGTTGTACTGTTTTATAATATTTCTTGTTTCCTTGTTTACAATAAAACGCACATGCAGTAATAATCGTATAATATCTCCCATTTCGTGTGCTTTGGGATGGGTCTTAAAAGCATTCTGAAGATAAATAACGTTTAGTAAAGGAAAGGAAGGGATTGAGCTTCTCTCATTACATCTCCATGAAATTTGCGGATGCCGTGAAAAAGCCGAAAGGGAAGTAAAGTATTTCCTATTCGTAAGCCTCACGCTATTTTATAGGACTATAGTTTTGTAGGAAATGGTGACTCTATCAATAAATCAACTTAACTGATTCAGCAGAACGAAGTTAAATCTCGTAGTTGATTCTTTGTTTATATGGTGTTATCATTATGACTACAGAGACGGATCATTACGGCAGCATTCCATTAAATAGGTAATCATTACTGCCGGCAATCATTAAAGTTGTCTGATTGCGGTTGTAAGGAAATAACATAAATTTCAAACGATTTAAGATATCTTTATATTTTGTGAAAGAATTTTTTGTAAAATCATTCGAAATTTACCAGTTTATCATCAGTTTATTGAAGATTATGGGTAAAAGAATGTGAAGTATTATTTATGTTAGTAAAGTATTTACTATTTACAAGCCCTTTGCTATTTTACTGTAGTTTTATAGGATATGGTGACTCCATCAATAAATCAACTTGACTGATTCAGCAGAACGAAATTAAATGTCGTAGTTGATTCTTTGTTTATATGGTGTTATCATTATGACCACAGCGACGGATCATTACGGTCAGCATTTCATTACAGAGGTAATCATTACAGCCGGCAGTCATTAAAGTTGTTTGGTTGCTATTGTAAGGAAATAGCATAAATTTCAAACGTCAAAACTCTTTAAGATATCTTTATATTTTCTGAAAGAATTGTTTATTAAATCATTTGAAATTTATCAGTTTATTATCACTTTATTGAAGATTAGGGGTAAAGAAAGGTGAAGTATTATTTATGTTAGTAAAGTATTTCCTATTTACAAGCCCTTTGCTATTTTATTGAACTATAGTTTTGTAGGAAATGGTGACTCTACCAATAAATCAACTTAACTGATTCAGAAGAAAAGTTAAATCTCCCAGTCGATGTGTGTGTTTGTGTGTGTGTGTGTATGACTTATTCCACCCGCTCTAGTCACAGACTAGACCAGGTCCAAGAGGCCAAAAGTTACTATGAAATCGTTAAAAAGCAAAGGGTCTCTATAAATATCCTCCTTGACAATCTCCAGGCAGTTTAAAATATGGTCAGGAGAGGCTTCAGCAGTATTGCATTTAGAGCAAAAAGGGTAAAATTTTTGCCCCTGATTGTAAACAATACACTTTAGGTGTCCACTAGGAAATCGCTAATGGTGGCCTGCATCCTTCTGTTGCCCTTGACAGTATGGACACCACCAGGAGATTTTTGGTCGTACCAGTGGTGTGTCGGAGGGTCCTTCCATAAATGCTGGTTAATAAGTTTTCTTCTTGAGTAAATTTCAAGATAAGTATCTTGCGAAGAAATAGGAAGTGAGGCTCCATCCTTAGCAAGAACATTAGCAGTCTCGTTTCCAAAAAGTCCTATATGAGACGGCACCCATTGTAAATAAACCTATTGTTGTTTAGAAAGGTCTCTGAGGATCTCCAGTATCGAAAGTGAAGCTTTATCTCCCACTCTTGTCCAGCTAAATGGCACTGCGGCTGTCAGTTAGGATCCAAATATCACTGTGAAAGGTTTCATTTTTAATAGTTTTCAATCCCTGTTCAATGGCAATAAGTTCAGATCTGAAAACTGAGCAGTAATCTGGATTCCCAAACTTGTAATGATTTGAGTTAGTAGGGGTCTTGATAAAAACACCACTGCCGCAGGCATTGTGTTCATCTTTAATGCCATCGGTATAAATCTGAATAGCTGTATGAGGGATTTGATTTATGATTTCAAGAGCAAGCTGATGCAAGTATTCTGGTAAGTCATATTTTTTGTTTGTGAGAGACGAGAGTTCTGTTTGAAAATGAACTCTAGGCAGACCCTTCAGAGGGTTGACAATTGGCCTCAAGGAGTGCCTTTCAACATTTTGGTCCAATAAGCCCATTAACTCCATCTGAGAAAAAAGACTATTTATCCTTAGTCTTTGGTTGTTTGACCAACTTCTGAGGAATGAAGATGTTCGATTGTGATCATAAAATCTGTAAAGTTTGTTGAAATATTTTACAAGCCCTGCGCTTCTTCTTAAACTCAGAGGCTGCAGATCACTCTCATAAAGAACCAGTTCAGCAGGACAACTATTTCGCATGCCATTGATAATTCGAGCATCACTCAATTGAACTCTCTCTAATTTTAAAAGGTTAGAGGATGACGCAAAAAAGTAAATTTGATAACCGTATTCTAATATGGGCCTAATTAGAGATATATAGGTTGTCCTCAGGGTATTGGCATCAGCACCTCAATCTCTTCCAGAGACATATTTCAGGATGTTAGTCTCCTCCTGCTCTTTTCCACCAGGTTCTCTATATGTTTATTGCTCAAGATCTCAGGATATAAGCTTTAACCTAGGTATCTGGGGTGTTATTCACAGAGTAGAGAGCCGCCATCCATTGTGATGTTAGGCTGATAGCTGTACAAATGTCTATTTGCGGTGAAGAAGCTAACTATGGACTTTGAGGTGTTAAAGTTCAATTTATGAGTATTTGCAAACTTCAACGCGTCAGTGAGGTTAAGGTTAATCATATGTTCAATATGGCCTCCCAGTTGATTCTTTGTTTATTTGGCGTTATCATTATGACTACAACGACGGATCATTACGTCATTCATTTCGTTAAAGAGGCAATCATTAAAACCGTCTTATACTTATCGTTAACTTATTGAGGAAAATAAAGTTAAATCTTATAGTTGATTCTTTGCTTATATGGTGTTATCATTATTACTACAGGCAGGCAATCATTACAGCCATCTAATAGCTATTGTATGTGACAAATATAATGTAATAATACAACCCTAAATACTCTTAAGAGGGGTCTTACAAACATCCTTTAACTTTATTTGTTACAATAGTTACATAAATGTGGACACAAGGAAACAACACTCCATCCGACACCCAGTGGTTCAGTGCTCTCTCTGAAAAATAAAGATAGCGCTATATGAGGTATATAATGAAGCGCGCTCTCGTGATTAAATATATATGCTACAGTGTAAAAATAGTATAAATTTTAAATCTCAAAACGTTTTAAGATATCTATGTAATTTCTGAGAGAATTATTCAGCAATTTTTTTTTATTTATTATTATGTCATCATTTTATTGAAGGATATGGGTAAAAAAAGGTAAAGTAATAAAGATTAGTATTATAAAAGTGTTTACTATTCATAAGCCCTCTGCTATTTTATAGGACTACAGTTTTTAAGGAAATGGTGACTATCAATAAATCACCTTAACTGATTCTGAAGAAAGAAGTTAAATATCACAGTCGATTCTTTGTTTATATGGTGTTATCATTATTACGACATCGACACATCATTGCGGCTGACTTTTCATTAAACAGAGAGGCATTATATCCGCCAATCATTAAAGCGGTCTTATCGCTATTGAAAGAAAACAGCATAAATTTGACATAAATAAACCATTTTAAAATAAAACATTTTGAATATATTTATACATTTTCTTGGAGAAAAAGTCCTCAAATCATTAGTAAATATCATTTTATCATTATTTTATTGAAGGATGTGAGTAGAAAAAGGTAAATTATTAAATGTTGGTATTAGTAAAGTACTTCCTATTCGTAAGCATTTTCTTATTTTATAATACCATAGATTAGTAGGGAAATGGTGACCCTATCAATAAATTAACTTAACTGATTCTGGAGAATGAAGTTAAATCTAATAGTTGATTGTTTCTTAATGTGGTGTTATTATTATTACTACATATACAAATAATTCATGTCTAGCATTTCACTCAAGCTTCTGTTATCTGGAAAGCAATCATTAAAGCCGTCTAATAGGTGTTGTTAGAAAGGAGTTGGAATATCAAACCTCAACAAATATAAGATATCTAAATATTTTCTGAGAAAATTCTTCTTCAAAATATTTAAAATTTATTATTTTATCGTACTTTTCTTAATGGCTTTAGCTTAAAAAACGAATTTCTCATGACAAAGTGCCTCCGCATTATACAAATATATATATATATATATATATATATATATATATATATATATATATATATATATATATATATATATATAATATTAATATATATATATATATATATATATATATATATATATATGTAAACAAAGCATAACTTAAATGCCTCTGTTTAACTGTCCTGAGAACGTTACAATATGTATGCTGTATCAAAACGTTTCGCCCGAAATTTCTAAAATTATAACATAAATTACTGAGCCAAACAATAAGGAGTCGGTTTCATGAATGTGGTAGAAAGGGGGGTTGAGGTAATAAGATTTCCGGTTCTTATAATTATATATACGTTTAAAAGATCTTCATAGTATGTGTATATAGAATAAAATTAGATATTGAAAGTTACTCTGACAATTTCTGAAAAAAAGCATAGCATTTTAATGGTAAAGGTATTATAAAAATTTAAGTATGAATAATTAAATATGTATGAAAAAGGTAAATGACTGCAACTAATCTCTCATAAAATTTTCTAAAGTGAACCGCCTAATCTCTTATCAGTTATTCTTATCTTTATAAATCAGTTATTCTTATCTCTTAAATAAAGCTCTTAATCTCTGAAATAATTCTGATAAAATCTTTATAAGGAAATTTATTTTGAAATTCTTCTATAATTACTTCTTATATTCCTCTGTAACTTTCAAAGTATTCTATATTAATTTCTCCCAGACATATTTAAAAGTAGTGAAATACGAAATTTCGTATGCCAATGTTCGTAAACATCATTTGATTATTGATTTTGTATGGTCACATATAAATATTATCATTTGAAAACATAGAAATCTTCTGCGAAAAATATTTGGTTGCGATCTTTAATCATATCATGAATCCCTTCTGCCGAATAATAAAGAAATCTAATTTACAACAATAATTCACATTACAATGAAAATAATTTCCCGAACTTATTTAGCGTTTGTATTCCCTTTTTTTCTGTTCCAAAGGATAATAAATTCTAATCAAGTAAAATAATTGAAGGATTTTGTTTTTATTTTTTTCATTTATATGAGGCATTACCTCAAAATGTCGAATTGAATACAGGATTTTATTTAAAAATTGTATACAAGAGATTTATGATTAACAGGTATTCAAATTGTTAAATAAAAAACCGAACATTTAGGAAATATACTAATATAATTTACGATAAACTAATGTAATTTACGATAAAAACAAAATCTTTCATCGAAATAAACTTCAGTTACAATTTTTTACCCGTAATTCTCAAATTCTCCATGGAATAGACAATTAATAGATTACAAATGGCATATCTATTAGGGGTTTTAGAACCATATACAGATGGAAAAGATTCTCCTTTGGGAAAATTAGTAAAAGCCCTTCGGATAGGCTTTGCAGCTTTTAAAAGTGATTTTGAATATAAAAGTTTATCAGTTAGCAATACTCAAAGGTTCTATGACGGAGAATTAAATTACTAGTATTATCCAGGGATTTGGGATTTTTCTATGTTTCTGATTCAGATAGTATGAGAAAAATATGACTTTGGTTACAAAGGAAGAAATGTAAAAACCGTCCAAATAGGTATACGGGTAGAACAGCAGATTTTATCGCTATATTCTTATAATCACAAAAGTTGTTAGGTCTATAAACATTCATTTTCTTAATTATAGGAATTCTAACGCAATTTTCTTCTTAGTGACAAAAAATTTGTGTTTTTATGTTCTACAACTGTATTATAAGCATTCTACAAGATAAAAGTTTGTGAGGAACTTAATAAGATAAGATATTTTTAAACATTTTGAATTTTATCTTCTCACCTATATTGACGTCAGACTTAATTGGCTTAACTTGACTTAACACTGTTAAATTTTCTAAGAGGTATGACAACATATAATAGTGGAACACATAATTGGCTTCACTTGGATTAACACTGATAAACTATCTAAGAGATATAAGAACATATACTAGTGGAACACTTAATTGGCTTAACTTGGCTTAACACTGATAAATTATCTAAGGGATATGAGAACATGTATTAGTGGAACACATATACTTAGATAAAAGAACACGTATAGATGGTTGCTTAAATGTAAGCTCTCCTACCGATTTTAATACATATTTTTTGACTGTGTCAATTGAGGTACCAGTGGCTCTATTGTACATCGAAAGCAGTGATATTGCTTAAATTAGTCCTTTTGCATAGGTTTTTTTAGCAGATAAACGAAGGAATAAAAATATCTCAAACCTCTATATAACATTTTTTGATTTGAAATCTAAAACACAGAAGTGGACTGAAATAAGGAATGTTTAAAGACAATTTTCTTATCTCAATAGTACAAACAAAATCATAAAGCAGTTTACAAAGGTAATACTTTTGAGAGGTTCGTCCTTTTTTTAGATATCAGTGTCAATCGTTATACCTGTTTCTTTTCAGTTTTAGGTTCATAATATAGTTATAAATAGTTTCGAAATACTGGCAAATCTCTAGAAGGTACGTTTAACCAGAATTCATGCAGACTTTTTTTAAATACAGAAAGAACACTTTTTGTGCATGTTATAAGGAATGAAACTATAAAAAAATTCTTACAATGTCCAGTTTTTGAGTTATGAGAATAGTAGCCTCATAGATAAAGGCACAAGTTTGAACCCCCATACCGGCAAGCTGATGTTATGGAAGTGTCCGACCGTTAAAAAGAACAAGAATAGGTCATTACGGAGCTTTTAGCAAATATTTATGGTTAGAAAAAGTGAGCATTGCAGAGAAAAAAATTTATGAATAAATAAAACTAAAAACATATTTCAGGTAGTCTCCTCTAACGAATCTACAGCGAGTTATTAACGTAGGATTACTTATCACTTGCTTACCACTTTTTTTTGACGCATTTTGGTACTTTTCTGATTAACTGTATACTGCTACTGGGTCTGGCGTGCTGCCAAATTTATAACTCGCGACGCAGGACAATTTTTTCCTCTCCGAAGGACCGTTATTGAGGAACGTAATCCTACGTTAAAAATATGTAATGGCTAGCAGACAGGGTGTGGAAGAATGGACTCGCACATTTAAAAGGACGTTAAAAAACGAACAAAATAATTTAAGGAAAAAATGCATTATATTTTTGAAAAGTACTAACATTCTAGTTTTTTTCCCAATATGTTTTGAAAATAATAGCTCTCAGGTGGCTCCCGTTATTTTGAATGAACTTCCGTAGCCGTTCCTTAAAAATTTCAGTCTGTTAGCCATGTCTGGGGAAAAAGGTGGAAACTTCCTCAATAGGGGATTCACAGACATGTTGCACATTTTCAGGTGTTCTAATGTTACGAGGACGACCGCTTGATTTCCTTTGTAATGCAGATACACTTTCTCTCATAATAGAAATTCATCGCACGATTGCTTTTAGATCAAGAACGGTATCAGTTGAATAGGGCCCGAAGTGAGTCTTAAATGCCCTCTGTGTCACGGTTACTGAATATTTGTTTTTAAACAACTCCTCGATAACGAAACCGCGATGATCACTTGACCAACGCATGGTGTCTACTCACAACTAGTACTACCTCCCACGCTGCCCTATTCTTACCACCCCCTTACCAGTGATCTTCAGAAATATGGGAGTCCATTCTGTCTCCCGCTGTTCCTTCGGCCGTTGTAAATTAAAGTTGCGATTACATCCAAGTTTCTTTTAATGGTTAAAATTTTTAATGTTTTCCTTATTTCAATATTGCCAACTCAATCATCTAACTGAGGAATGTTTCTTTTTCTTTAAATTCCAATACCAATCCTTATTTAGTGTAGAAAAAAAAAACTGGTAGCAATACCAAAGTACTGCTTAACTTTCTGCAGTAATATCCCGTTTTAGCAGGGTTAATATCTTTTAATGGAAAAACGTTTCTCAGTGATTTCATTTTCAGATTTCTGCACTGATCGTTTTTTACCTTCATAAAAAGATCTGTGATTGTGCCTCACTATAGAAATTTCAGTTTGAATGTATGTTATTACTGTGTATTTAAATTTTTTTTTTATGATTTACAGATAGAATTTTTCCACATTTATTTTTTGGGATTTTCTCCCTCTTTTGTTTATTTTACAAGCATGATAGTGTTATAACATGTGAGAGTAAACTAAAAATTTTAAAAAATGTTCATTTGTTGGGTTTTGAAACTCAGTTCTGAAGAGGTTAAAAATAAGTATAAGTCATTATATGAACAATTTAAACCATGCAAAGATTGTAAATAAGCATGGTGGTTTATCAGTTAATTCAATTGAAATTTCTAGTTAACGACTATAGCTACAGAGGAGTTATACATTGGTAACGAATGGAAATGAATTTCAGAATGATTTATAAACCAAAAATGACGTAACACACACTTGGTGTACATAATAGGGAAAATATTGTTTAAGCATACGCAGACGTGTTATGGGTAAATTGCACATAATGCTATTAATACCCTATTAATGCTATTAGGGAAGTGAAAAAAGATATTTTTAATCCAATTCCGCATAACATGACAAGTAGGAGAAAATTAAAATGAATAAAAACGAAGACTGAAATTTACATCAATGAAACACGCGGAAAACTACACACTCATAGAAAGATAAACGTAATTTTTTTGAAAGCTTTAATTTTTTATAAATATTTTCAATTTCCAATAATATATATATATATATACAGTGGCACCTCGATTTACGAGTGTCTCGACTTACGAGTTTTTCGAGATACGAGCATTCTTTCGGCAGATTTTTTGCTTCGAGTTGTAAGGTATACACAAGATTCGATTCACAAGAATCGAACTTTTGAGTGAATGAATTAAAGAAGCTGCTTTAGATATGCTAATTTCGGCATACGCGCTTAGTATAAATACCATGCAGCGTCATTAATAAAAAAAAAGGTGGTTAGGGTTGAAGAAGGTTGTTAAAGTTGATAGATAAGCGATAGGGAGCTACGAGGTATGCAGCTCCAGTACTATCCTGAGCTAGTGCTTAGGGGGCCCAAAGTTTACGTGGCAGAATTGCTGGTTTGACTTACTGTTTGTGAGTATTGAAAATATATTGTTCTTGAAAGCTGTATTTAAATATATTCCCTACAAGCAGTACGTATGCTTATTACTGTAAAAGCAAATTTTATATGTGCAACGAATTCAATAAACATTGTTTCATGTATAAACTGTGTTGGTTTCAAATTCAAATAGAGTACCCCTTAGTAGTATTTACTCTATACTGGCGCCCGAAAGTTTATATATACCCTGGTTGTTAGCGTTACATTTATAACGAACAACATAATTGAAATTAAAAACTGTGTACTGTGTACTTATATTGATAAAATTGTTGCAAGTACTTATATACTATTTAAAAATGAGTGTTATAGAACAAAACCCTGCTGGAAATTTTCCTCGGGTAATTATGGTTCAGCAAATTGCGCTATTTGAAGCCACATTCAATGGCGGCCCCTCAAGCCAATTCCTAAAGAAAATTGAGCATTACTTTCAGCAACAATGCACCCCAGAGGGGGATAAACTTAAAATTGCTCTAGCCGCTTTAAGAGGTAGTGCATATCAGTGGTACACGTGTATGCAAAGCAGTAATCTGATTTTTGACTATTCGTCATTCAAGCAACAGTATCTTGGCGTTTTTCCAAAGACCTTTAATTAAAGTGAAATTGAAGCGGAAATTTATTCGCTAAGGCAACGTGAAGGTCAGTCTGCATTAGATTTTGCTATGGAAAAGATTTCCAAGTGGGAGGAATATCTAGAAGGGGTGACGGAAGTGGTAATCTTAAAAATAGTTATCCAACGTTTGAAGCCAAGTGTCCAAGATTTTTTAGATAATCAAACAATTACAAACAAGGTTACCCTCCTTCAAGCTTTAGCTAAACATGACAATAGGCATTTCTTCGCTACCCCGTACCCTCATTCAGGTACAAGAAGTTTTATACAACCGCGCCAAAATTTTTCGCGAGTTTCAAACCAGCAGCGTAAGCAGTACCGCAGGCAAAATAATAGAAGCGCACGGCGTTATAATGAAATTAGTGCACTTAAAGTAAATAATATGCAAGCACCTTACTTGCACTGGCAAGTTGATTCACATGATATGGTTCAACCTGTTGAAACTGTGTGGTCAAATGTATTATTTTGTCCGAGCAGTAATCATTATTTTGAGAATAGTGAAAGTCAGGGTATTTTTGTGGCTTATAAAGAAAGTGAGTCTAGCTGGAATAATGTGGTAATTCCAGTACAAATTTCTGAAAATAGTGCCGATACTAATGCTAGTGGTTTAGAAAATAAATCATCGGACACTTCTATTAATGCTATACCTGATATTATTAATGCTATACCTGATATTTTAGATGATATTCACACATCTGTTAATGAAGGAAATTTAGTAGATGACGAAGTATGCGTTATGGAAGTTAGTGAATACTTATTAGTTGACGACAATAAAAATTCTTTAAACGATAGTAGGAACTCGCTAGGTAATGATGATATTATTTCAAGTTCCCAGCCGAATGGGGATTGTGTAGGCCAGGTTGATAATATGGTTTTAAATAAAGTACATGAAAACCAGACTGAGAATCAGGATGAAAAGTTGACACAGAGTTATACTGTAAGTAGTTTAGCTGATGCTTCGGAAGTTATAGACGCAGGTTGCATTAAAATGCACCAGTACGAAAAGCTTAATCTTCCCAAAACTGAAGCAGTGTTAAAGAATTTAAATGATAACGATTCTGATGTCGCAAGTTTCAAATAGACTTTTTCGTCAAAAGAGGATAAAACTAAAGTTAAGGGGGATAAAAAACGTGAAAAAGCGCCTTCAGGTTCCAGCATAAAAACTGCTAATACTGAAGTAATTAAGGCGGTAAACAAGAAGTCGCATAAGCACCAATACCAAAAACAGAGTCAGTTTGTTGAAAAACATGACACAAGTAAAGAGATAAAGCCAGTAACTAAACACGTTGGTGCGGCGTATAAATTTGACAAATTAGAATCTGCATTAAAATCTAATACCGATACAAGCAAAAGTACGAAGAAAAGTAAAGTGTGCACTACAAAAACTCCATAAAAGGATGAATGCGTCGCTGATAAGGTACACAAGGTTCTCAAAAGGAAGAATGACAATTTTAAAGTTCCTTTGCATAAGTACAGGAAACGGAAGATTTCTGCCGCCCAGCAAGGTTAGCCTCCTCCCAAGAGAACTCCTGTCCATCGTCGAGCCGGACCAGCGCCTCAGGACCTACGACCTGCTTCACGAAGGATGACCACACGGTCAACGAATCCCTTTACTAGGACTGCGACCATCAAGAGAGGTTCCACGGATTGGACAGACTGGTGCAAGGAAGTTGCTGCATTCATGGGGAACAAGTCTTGTATCAACTTTCTTATTCTAACTCCCACCCTTTAATAAAACCGAACCAAATTGGTTTGAAATTCCCCATTATATATACTGTGTAAACATTTTGAGGGGAAGGGGTGAGCCACTGAAAAAAAAAAAGGCATACTGTTGTTTTATAAATTTTTGAAGGGGACATGTAGTGACTAGAAAAAAAAATACATACTGCATAATATAATAACAACTAACTAACATACTAACTTCACAAATCATAACACATGTGCATTATGATTGGGGAAGAGCAGATACAAACAGTCAAGAAATGTCATGCTGTGCAATTGTGTTGTCACTTTTAACTAAAATAGTTTTTTTAGGGCGCAGTTGTCAGCCCAGTATCCGCAACTCTGCAAATCCACTGTGTGATGGTGTCACCTGGACCCTTCGGGGTTAGTTTTGTAAAATGGTAGTGGCGTTTTTCCTCCACACAACGTGTGGAAGGTTTTTTGACTTTGCCACCCATTATGTAAAACGTCAGACCAGCATGCGTTTTCAATTAGTTAACTGAAGCCGTTCAGACCTCAGTTACCTAATTTTTTTTCGAGGGAGGCCAGTGTAAGGTATACACAAGATTCGATTCACAAGAATCGATCTTTTGAGTGAATGAATTAAAGAAGCTGCTTTAGATATGCTAATTTCGGCATACGCGCTTAGTATAAATACCATGCAGCGTCATTAATTTAAAAAAAAGGTGGTTAGGGTTGAAAAAGGTTGTTAAAGTTGATAGATAAGCGATAGGGAGCTACGAGGTATGCAGCTCCAGTACTATCCTGAGCTAGTGCTTAGGGGGCCCAAAGTTTACGTGGCAGAATTGCTGGTTTGACTTACTGTTTGTGAGTATTGAAAATATATTGTTCTTGAAAGCTGTATTTAAATATATTCCGTACAAGTAGTACGTATGCTTATTACTGTAAAAGCAAATTCTATATGTGCAACGAATTCAATAAACATTGTTTCATGTATAAACTGTGTTTGTTTCCAATTCAAATAGAGTGCCACTTAGTAGTATTTACTCTATAGAGTTACGAGCTAAAATTCGGGTTACGAGCCAGCTTCAGATATCCCACCGCTAGTTTGCTCAGCGAATGCCATGTTATGTGCTCATCAAATGAGAACACGAGAAGCATATAATATTTACAACCTTTATGTACAATTATTATACAATAGTATACATATTATTCTAAGACTACTATCCAGTCTTAAACCCAGAGATTTACACTCAACAATTATCACCCGGGGCAGCTTGCTCGGCCCAAACTGTAGTCTGCCCAAACCGAACAGCGTCGAACCTCTCTCGCAGAGAGATAGCTTTAATTCCCTCCCCCCACACTGGAACTCCCCATGGGGTCTAGGGGATGGGATGACTTTGGTCCTAGAATCGCAAGCTCTCCCCCTTCTACGGATTCTGAGAAAGCTTTCTTCGGATTCTCAGAAAGAATCTGGACATTACAGTCAAGTGAACGATGCAACAATCCCCCAGCTTCCGTGTCTCACTTGTTCACTTTAGGGGGGTAGCTGGTAATAAAAGCGAAATTGAGGAAAGCGGGCAGAAAACGTCAAAAATCAACGAATAAGATTTAATTTTCCATTTCAACCTTTCTACTCATCTTACATCAGCATCTTCAAGTCTGATCTCCAAGGTAAATGTTATACATTACACTAAATAAAACATGTATATTGCAGTACATTCTTTTGTATTGCGTTTCTATACAATTTTCGTCATTTATAAGCACATTTTTCTTACTTTAAAACATGTAACAAAAAATTGAAGTGTTTAAGGGGAACCCGGAATGAATTAATGACATTTCCATTGATTTCAATGGGGAAAATTGATTCGAGATACGAGTATTTCGAGTTACGAGTTATATATATATAATGTAAAATACACAGTACATCAGGTCCTTAAATTATAATCTGAAAGTGAAAACTAGCTCATATTTACATAGCTGGAGGAGAAAGACTCAGTCTGAAGCAATGAAAATTAAATTTGGAAGCAGTCGGGTCGAATCGTTTATTAGAGCGACAAAAGTACATATGTCCATTCCAGAAGAACGACTCGGAAGTAATATCTCCTTTCAATATTAAACGTAATAACGAGAGAAACATGTGACTATAATTTGTAGGGTCTGCAGATTTTGAAGTTTGCAAAGCTAACCCACTCCTGAATTCGAACATATACACGTGTAAAAATGCAAAGGCATGTGATTCATGGGAAGTTCTCTGGCTAAGGGTTTTAAAGCGATAAATTAATATTACTGGGGATTAGACTTAGGAAAGAGAATTTAAATTCTGGAATGGAGGGTAGGATATTTAAGATATTATATATAAATAAACAAATTAATTAATTAATATATATATATATATATATATATATATATATATATATATATATATATATATATATAATATCTCGAAAGAAACCATAAATCATAAATACCAAAAAATATGCTTAGGGATTTTCTATTCTTCACGTAAGGTACAATGTTTATATGCCTGTAAGTATTAAGAGTTTAGGATCAAATGTATTTAGTTAATGATATTCAGAAAAGTGTTTAGAGCATTTTTCAAGACTAAACACGTGTTTAATCCTTAAGCCTATGTCTCGTAATCTCCACGAGCGAATTTTCCATTAAACGTCACTTCCCAACCGCCTTCGAAACAAACCACTCCGATATCATTCTCAAAATTTCCTCTATTTATATTTATTCTTGTCCATAGTAAAAGCCCGAAAAGAGATTTAATAAAGATTCCTTTGTTTACGTCCCAAGAGGTCCATCTTTCTGATAATAACACATGCAAGTGCTTACACAGCGGATGTTGGGTTTTCGTTCTGAACTTGTATGATAACGGCGCGGAGATAAATAAATATTCTTCTCGAAAGTGACTCAATAAGAGCGTTCGAGGCTCTCAACCCTGAAATAGAAAGGGTATTCAGTGTGGGATGTTTATTATAGATAATTCCAGCCGCGTTATATATTTGGTAGATATGGAGAGAGTGTGTGCTATTACAATGATATTTATTTCCGCTGATAATTTACGAAACGTATTTAAAGTTCATACTCACAGTGTAATGAATTCCATTTTAGAAACAGAATTTTAAAAGCATTCAGAAATTTATTTGGAACAGGGATGAATGTACAACAACGAATTTTAATCTTTTGACTAGACTGATAATTTTAAATACTTCGGTTTTGTTGTTCATTTAACACCAAATTTATACATACATATATACAAACAAACACACACACACACACACACACACACACACACACACATATATATATATATATATATACACACACACAGGGGCCTATGCCGGCCTTATGGTACAGCTCTGGCTTTCGATGCTGAGGTTGCTCGGATCGAATCCCCGCTTTGCGCCACCAAAATGCTTCCCTTTGTGTCGTCCCTTAATAGGGTGTAATGCTGGTCTGCCTATATGGTGTCCCCATAATAAAATGGCCAGCGAAACTGCGGTGTATTATAGGCGAATATCTTCACAAGTGCCTCCGCATTGGTAAATATATATATATATATATATACAATTTTTTATACCTCGGCCTCCTTGTTCATATAATACCTAATTTTTACTTTTTACTCAACAGATCTTCTTTCTGTGCACTTCCAACATACTTCCTATTAAAGTTTTACCCGAAATCTTAGACACTTTTGCTATATTTTTAATGTTTTACTTTAAGACTTTGAGTTTTATAGTAACGGCGTGGTTTTTGTTTTTCTACATATCTACACTTGTTGCCTTGGCAACGAGGGTTAACGCTCCATGAGCGTGAAATTACACGAGAAAATTTTGTTTTGTTTTTAATTGTAACGTACTTTTCAGTACTGTAGTATATGTCTTAATTCCTACTTAAAGATTCTACTTACATTCTAAGCACACTGGCAACGCAAAAGAATTTATTGCTAAGTTATGTTACACGATATCTTCTCGAAGTAATCCTTTATTTATTATCCGGAACATTTTTCTTAACGTAGATTTATTCTCAAATTTTTACACTTGTTAAATTGACGACCATGTATTATCTCTAGAGATGCAAACTACACAAAGTAAAGGCTGTCCTAATGTTTTATAATGGATTATGACTTAAATTGAATAAGATGCCGGAAATAATTACTAAAATTTATATCTTTCTAAGACATCTTGTACTTTCTGTGCGTTAATCGAAAACTGTGATAATATGCTAATGGATGTTATCTATATATGTCACTTAAACATAAAAATTATTCATGAGAATGTACCAATATTTAACAAAATGATAGATAATTATTACTTGTAGCCTGACATTTTGACAAGGAATAAAACAATAAATCTCAATTAGAATGATATTTTTAATTCCATTATTCCTTTATTCAGCAGTAATATATGACTTCAAATATATCAAATACTTCATATCGATCAAACTCTTAAAATGTAAAAACCTATGACTACCTGTTAGTTAAAAATGAGTTATTTTAATTTTGTTGCAACTACATTTTGTAATAAATTTTATACATTAAAACTTTTTTATATTATTTCTAGAGAATGAATGTCTTAAACCACTACTTCTACAAAGGAATCCGAGACACTTGGTTTTCAAAATAAACGTAGTATTTGGGATTAGCGAACCTATTTACCTACTGTAAGCATTTGTTTGTTTGTTTTTAAATAGAAGCAGTTATAACATGAACACCCTAGCCTGATGGAAAAACAGATTAGCCAAAAAAATTCGTTCGGATTTTAAGCGAAAACAAAAGACACGATTTTGAATTTCACTAATAACTTTATTGAACAACTTGTTTACCATTTTAGTTCCACTACCTTCCGCCATCTTTCAGGCAACTTCATAATTCCATCTTCCCAAAACTTACACTAAACAAATTCTTTTTTGCGTTTAAGTTGCGTTTTTATCTCTCTTGAATGAATAAATCTTAATATGAATAAACTTATGCAAATTTTCTTTAGTCTTCTATATTAAAACCACTACCGAAAAAAAATCCCATATTTTGATATGTTTTTATTTTAAATGCACGATGATATGACAGCTGTCACAACACAATCTAACAAAATTGATTCGAATGACATTAAAAATAATAAAAAAACGAACGAACGAAGTTTTTGGCCGACCCAATATTTACGAGTTCAAGGCTAGTTGACACTACTTTTTTACTGTTGATTTAAAAGAAGCAGTGTTTTTCTGTCATGAGTATTTCATAAGTTTCATGTTTGTCATTTTCTTTTTATTTGATAAGGCCCAATTAAGTATGTCTCTATTTAAAATAGCAATCTGTGAAAAAATTCAATTTTACACTTTACCCTGTTAAAGGAAAAATTCATATTCGAGTTTGAAACTGAGCTTAATATATAATAAAATATATAGTGTAATGTTGAATGATGAATAACATATATAGTGTAATGTTGAATGATGAATAACATATATAGTGTAATCTTGAATGAGTGACTTAATGATTTGAAATTATTAGAATGATTTAAGGCTTCTGGATAGTCCTATTGGATTCGTTCAGCTTAATGTTCATCTATGGAAAACATTTTTCCAATTTTTGTCCATTTGGATTGAAAGATTATTTTTTTTTAATTCTACTCCGGGAGGGAGTTATGGTGCATACACATTGGACAGAGTTCTCTCCCCGACTCCTGTCACATCACATTAGTCACGGTAACATTAGACACGGTATTTAGAACCACCCCCATTCCCGCCGCAAGATTTCTTTTGATGTGGTGTGTCCCCCGACCCCGCTCGACACCATTTGACCCGCTGACCCCACTCTCTTTCTTTGATGGACCGCCAGAGGAGGCGATCCAGCGCATAGTAGAGAATACAGAGAGACATAAATCACTGGCAGATGCAGAGAACGCTGTACCAATCTGTACGCGCTATTATATATATATATATATATATATATATATATATATATATATATATATATATATATATATATATATATATATATATATATATATATATATATATATATATATATATATATATATATATATATTTTTACTCGGGTATATTTTTTCATACTTTAAAAGGAACGCAAAGGACATTTCTGTGCAGTTATGGCGGATGATAATATGTCCGAAAAAAATGAATTTTATGTTTTAAGTTGATATGTCACACTTAAAATTTGTTCTTTAATGTAACAAAAGCTGATAGTGGAATTATGAAATAATGCTAAGTTATTCGTTTTGGCAAATGCTGTTATGTATAAAAGAGGTAATACTTGGTCCCTAATTTAATATTTTAGTCCGTAATTGAAAATTTTCATTTAAGACCAGCCATATGCTTGAGGTTGAATATGAGTATTAACTAAAAAATATTTGGATTGCGAACTTAATTGAGCGATTTTACATTTAACAACAAATGTTACTTTTTTATTTTGCTGAAAACATGAAAAAGTGACATATCAACAACTACCATAATGCCACAGATTTTTAAATATGAATTTATCTTGGAAAAAAAATGTGGTACATTGTGTTTTAATCACACATAATTTCCTTTCGTAGACGAAATATCTAAAATGATAAAAATTGTGGAATAAAAATTTTCTTTCTCTATTTAGGAGTATAATTTTTAAAAAAATTTAAACCGAAGTCCACGATAATAGGGAAAAGGTTCCTATTGAGCAGAGCGGACCCGATACGGTTACTATAAAGCAATCTTAATGATTGCATTTTACTTAAAAACATGCACGACAAAACAAAATATAAACGACATTCTACTGTAAAAAGAAATATGAAGATTTGCAACAGACAGTCTGATATAAAAAAAATCCTCAAACGTTTGAGCAGTAATAAGGCTTTACTAATGAGGTGCGATACAAGAGTTTAAAAAAAAAATCCAGTTAAATGTAACCTTAAGACATATTCAAAGAAAAAAGAATGTTACCGGATTTTTACATGAATATTTTAACTCTTCTTTAGGCCGGTACCTATTAGAGGTTGATTCTTCGTCTTTGCAAAACAAACACATCTGAGGACTTCAGCAAACCAACTTCATTAAGCTTTCACCCAGCACTTTTGATGAGGAGATTCCCCCAAATCCAACCTCTCGTTGAGTGACGAGCATATTTGCGATACCCTAAAGGGACAGAAGAAGAGCGGGAAGTTTTCCCTTGGGGGAGTCGAATCTTTTGTCAAGTGGGGTTTATTAGAATGCGATGAACGGCCGAGCCGAGGTTTAAAATATTAACGCTGGTGTAGATGCAGGAAGGCTGCTTTCGTTTGCTTTTAGGCCTGGGGTATACTTGCCGTTAAGTAAATGATAGAAGTGATAGATGAAATGTTGTAAAAGGTTCCACTGAGCATCTAATAAAATACGTATCTTAAGGGATTTTCTAAAGTTCCACAGTATATTGAGCTAAAAAAGTCATTTATATCTGTGATATTAAAATAAATGTTAGATATATTTCATAAATCCAGTATTTGCGATATAATTGCAATGGAACGTTCCCATGAAGATCTCATAAAATAAGTGTTTTGAGGTGTTGTCTAACCTTCAATGGTAAAAGGAATTAAAAAAGAAGAAAAAACATTGGTTTCTGCGATATTAAAATAGACGTTTGATATAATTCATAAATCCAGTATTTGCGATTTAACTATGGAAGGTTCCACTGAACATGTAATAAGTATGTTTGGGTGTATTTTACACTTCCACAACATAAGAAGTTAAAAAAATCATTTGTTTCTGTGATATTAAAATAGATGTTAGATATATTTCATAAATCCGTATTTTCGATATAACTGCTATGGGAGGTTCCACTGAAGATCTTATAAAATATGTATTTTCAGGTGTTTTCTGCCCTTCAATGGTTTATGGAGTTAAAATAACATTTCTTTCTGCGATATTAAAATAGACGTTTGATATAATTCATAAATTTAGTATTTGCAATCTAACTGCTATGGAAGGTTCCTTTGAATATCTAATAAGCTTCTTGAGGTGTTTTCTACACTTCCACAATATAAGAAGTAGAAAAAATAAAAACCTTTGTTTCTATGATATTAAAATAGATGTTAGATATACTTTATAAATCCGTATTTTTTATATAACTGCTACGGAAGGTTCCACTGAAGATCTCCTAAAATAAATATTTTAAGGTGATTTCTACCCTTAAATGGTATAAGGATAAAAACAAAACATTTATTTCTGCGATAATAAAATAGACGTTTGATATAATAATAAAATCCAGTATTTGCGATCTAGCTGCTATGGAAGGCTCCACTGAACAGATAATAAGTATCTTAAGGTGTTTTCTACAATAACACCTTTATGGTATCAGGATTAAAAAAACCCATTTATTTCTGCGAAATAAAATAGACGTTTAATATAATAATTAAATCCTGTATTTGTGATCTAACTGCTATGGAAGGTTCCACTAAACAGCTAATAAGTATCCTGAGGTATTTTCTACAATAACACCTTTATGGTATCAGGATTAAAATAACCCATTTATTTCTGAGATAATAAAATAGATGTTTTATACAATAATTAAATCCAGTATTTGCGATCTAACTGCTATGGAAGGTTCCACTGAACAGCTAATAAGTATCTTGAGGTGTTTTCTACACTTCAACAGTATATGGAGAAGTCACCTATATCTGTAATATTAAAATATGTATTAGGTATGTTTCATAAACCCAGTATTTGCGATATAACTGCTATGGAAGGTTCCAAAGAACCTCCATTATATTAAGTTTCTTGAGGGGTTTTATACAATTCCATAGTATAAGATGTTTAAAAAAATGGTTCTGTAGTATTAAAATGCGAGTTAGATGTACTACATAAATGACTCATTTGTGATATTCTTGCTATTGAAAGTTAATACAGATAAGTTTATTTGCCCTGATCGTTAGTTTCGATGATATTAAAAAAATATTACGTAATAAACGCTACATTGATGTAATAGATCTTACAGTAGAAAGACTTATTGATGTGAGATTAAATTAGATGTTAGATATATTTGATAAATGCATTGTTAGCAATATAGATTTAATATAATCTATTGCTTTATGAAAGTTTATTTACATTTATTGTTTGTTTCTGCGATATCGAAGTGAATGCCTCAGTTGCCTAATAAACGTGTCATTGGAAAAATCATGTAATTTGATCTTCGAAAGATTATTTTCATTTATCATTTATTTCTTTGGTATTGAAATATGTATTTGATATATTACGAAAATATATTATTTTCATACAGCTGGAATAGAATATTACTGACATTAACCTTTATTTATTTCCTGGTTTTTTTCTTATAATTATTACTTGCTTATGGTATATCGAAACGTATTTTATATAACTTTTATAAATGCCACAATTTAAATATAGAGTCTTAATATGTGAAAGTTCATCCTGGTTTATCGTTTAAGTCTGTGATAGCATTACAGAATGAAATTTTATACTCGACTTGAAAGACTGCCTGGAACCAATCAACATGTTACATAATATTAATTAATACGTTAATTACAGCACTTCACTTAATAAAATTATGAATTTATATTTTCATGATGACTTCCCAACAAACACAAGACTGACGGCAACTTGACGGGCCGGTTCTGGAGGCGCCGGTAGAACGATAGGCTCGGGGAAAATGATCCGTATCGTTGCCGGGTGATTTACGAATGTCCGACGCGGACTCCCGTAGTGTGTACCCGTTTGAGGGCCGGTGATGGTTGGATAGGAATCGACGCGAAACCGCTCTCCCTGTAACGTCCCGGAATCGATAGTCCGATTCGTAACCACAAGTAACAGAAATCTGCATCAGAATTATGGATTTGAAAGGGAAGGCGAAGATTAGATTAAACAGACTTTTCATAAATATTTATTTCACTTTTGTGAAACTTCTTTTGCACGAAATATTCACATAATTTTCCTTGTATGAAAAGATTGAATTATATCAGAAGTATACGGCTGATATAATATAATCTTTCGGTTATACTATGTGATATATGCATAATATATATCAACTATATATTTAATTTGCTAAGCCGACTTTTTGGGCAGTCCGTGAGAGAAAACTACTGCATCAATTTACTTCATTTTGGTCTTAAACGAAAGATTGTAATCTGTAGATTTGTTAAATTTGGTTTTTGTGACAGCAATTTCCATTAATTAGCAATAATTTACAATTGATTTTTACGCATGCTCAGTGGCATGTTTAAATCTGTCTTTAGAAACTCACTGTTTCCGCGCACGCTCAGTGACATGTTTTAATGGTAAACACGTTTATTCCGAGAAGTCTCTCTAGACCTATCTCTGCCTTATTTATTTTTATGATAATTATATTTGTGAAATACAACAGTAAACCTCATGGAAACTGTTTATTTCATGCTGTTTAATTAGCGATAATTTACAATTTAAAGAGATTGCTTTCTGCACATGCTCAGTGACATTTTTAAATCTGTCTTTAGATACTCACTAAGCGCGAAGCCGCTTAATCACAATTTGTTTCTGCGCATTATTATGATTTTCAACATTTGACAATGATGTGTTGAATATAATTTGTGTATTAGTACATTCATTTACTATCTAGCCGTCGTGTTTTGACAGACATCAACTATTGTTAGATTATATTAATTTATTTTTGGCTTTTATATAGAAATGAAATAAACATCCACTTACAAATGGATAATTTTTTTGATCAAGAGTTTATGCACAAGAGAGTAAAGAGTAGTACCTGCCTAAATTTGTTTTTCATTTTGATTAAGACGGACTTTTCGGCAGACTCTCTTGGATGCCAAAGCGGGTATCTATCTGGCGCTTCATTTCATACTCAGGTTCTCTGCGATTTACTTGGCAACCCTACCACCCGTTGCCGGGTGGTAGGGGGTAATCGTTAGGCTCTACATTTCGTTTTTTGGTAGACCGCTGGGTTACACTTATTTGGACTTCAAATTTTTCGGTGATGGTGTTGATAATTATTTCATGATTTAAATATTTCGTGACGCAGGAATTGGAGCCATTTTTTATTATAGAAACATGACCATTTTAGCTTATTTTCGGCACTTTTTTTTTCGCGGGGGGGGGGGGTAAGTATATTGATTTTGTAATGAATAACATGACCGTTTTTATTTATCAGAAGATAGATATATTCATAGCATAAAGTAAAATACTTCGAGTGACAGTTCTCTTTTAAATGAAATTGCGTCCGAATGCATTTCAATAAATGTTTAACAGATTAAACACTAAAAACATATACATTTTTAAACCTCTATACAGTCATAATATTGTTATTAAAATATTGAGGTACATTGAATTTTATTCGTCATTTTTACAGTATTTATTCGCATACTTTATAGCTAGTGATGTATAGAACAATAAAGAATGAATCTAGGAAATGAAATAAAAATAATTGATGACTGAAAATAAATTTCATATAGCAGACCAACGTATATGTAAATGTAGGTACAAATACTTTATAAGTTTTAACACTCATTGATATGAACTGTATTCATATTTTTCGAATATGCTTCATAAAAACAAACTCCATCTCATCAGAGATAAAATTAGAAAGTGTGTGTTTGTATGTATGTAAATGTTGACAGTAATTTAGTAGCTTTTAATGTGCTAGTAAATACAGGGCAGTTTCTAGGGTAGCTGCGATACGTGTGCGAGAATAATTCCCCCACCCCCTCATACCGCATGGATTAATTGAAATTTCTCTGAAATATTTTTACCTTAAATGAAACAACGAATTGCAGAAAATATTATAAATTCAGTTAATTTTTTAATTTTATAACCTAACATAATAATTATTAATGTATTGATATAACAACTAAATGAATACGTTATATTAAATACATACAACACATATCTATTAATACATATACTTAATAAGTCAGTCAAAAAGATAATCTTTGCTTTCCTTGCTTTTTTTAATGCAAATTCTGTTATAATATCTGATCATCTATATCTTCCGAAATGTCCTGTTCGATGCTAATAATAGATAAGTCTGAAAGCCTTTCTTGTCCCATTGTAGACCTCAAATAATTTTTTATTATTTTAAGTTTTGAAAAGCTTCTTTCCCCGCTAGCCACAGTCACAGGCAATGTTAATAAAATTCGTATGGTAATCACTAAATTTGGACACAGATAGATGAGGTTGTTTGTAAATAGGTATTGAATCACATTTATCGCGTTCATTTCAAGGGAAATATAGAGGGCAATGTTGTCAGTTTCATCGCATAAATCTTCAGCTATAATATATTTTTCATTTTTAAATGGATCATGTAACATACTTTCCACATATTTACATTTTGTAGACCTATTTGATTTATCTGTTTCAAGGAAATCTGATATTGAAATAAATCCCCAAAAAATGCTCCCTAATTTCCATTTGCTTTGATTTATTACTTAATAGAACAAATCTTACTACAACAGTAAGTCGGTCTTGGTTGCTTAGATCAGGGGTGGAATCTAAAATAGTAGAATAATATTTACAAAATTTTAAGAGTGATATTATTTCATGTCTTATTTTTTGTTCCAAAAGGGAAATAGTTCATTTTGAATATGAACACCTACAGTGGCTCCAAAATGTGCTCGTACACTTACGATTTTCAATGAAATAAGGATCTATCCATTAATTAAAATGAATATTACAGAATGGGCATTTAATAATAAAATTTATAATCTATTCTGAACAAAACGATATGAAATATTTTGAAACATAGTAAAACTTTATTTTTAAAACACCAATAATCAAAAAGTAACAAAAACTATCTCACAAAAGTCATCGTACACTGAAATATTTTCGGATAAATTCATAACTAAAATTATCGCCTGGCGCTTTATTTTTATTTTTGAATTGTGGTGGCATTTAAAATATCATTTGGCTTTAATTTTTGCTTGCCTATTCCGTAATATTCTATTTATTATTTAAAAATGGCTTGCAAAGAAACAACAAACAGCATTGATCGAAAATTGATTATTTTTCATCATAGTTGTGGTAAATCAGTTCGGAATGTTGCTAAATTACTTAATTTATCCCATTATACTGTGCAGTATGTGATAAAACGCTTTAAAGAAGAAAATCGGATCAAAATCAAGATAAGAAAAGGTCGTCCGGCAAAGTTAACAAAACGTGATCAGAGATTTTTAATTAGAAAATTTGTGAAAAATCTACGTTTGAGTGCTGTAAAACTTTCTGCAGAATTTAATGAAACATTTTCTACTTCAATTTCACCTGAAACTGTTCGAAGAGTTCTCAGAGCTGCTGGATTATATGGGCGTTCTGCCCGTACAATTTTTTTTGTGAGTGAGAAAAACAGAAAGCTCGGGCTTTCCTTCGCACTATCAATGATTAATAAGCCCCAAACCTATTGGAATAATGTCTTATTTGCCGATGAAAGCAAGTTTATCATTTTTGGTTCCGATGGGCGTATAATTGTATGGAGAAGAAAAAATGAGGAACTTAATCCTAAGAACTTAGTAGAAACAGTTAAGCATGGCGGTGGAGGTGTCCTTGTGTGGGAGTGCATGTCAACATCAGGACTAAGTAATTTGGTATAGTGATGCGACATCGATAACGAAACATCGATGTTTTGAAACATCGATATTTAATATTAAAACATCGATGCTAATAAAACATCGCCCAAAAACCATCGATGTTTTTAAACATCGATGTTTTAGAACATCCATTCTTTAAAACTGGTTTAGAAACCTCTAACATTAATGTTACTTCGGTTAGTCGTGGGGGGGGGGGGAGAGTCATTTAATTTTACTCTCTGATTGGGCTGACACAAATGACAAAAACTTGGTTGCTTTTGCGTTGGGCTACATTGATGACTCAAAATTCTCGTTGTAAATATCGCCATGTTTTGCCTTCAAATGTCCAGATAAATTCGCGGTATTGCCAGAAATTTTGAGGGACTTAAGGCAAATATTGCATTTCGCCAATTTGTCAGAGGTTTTGCAAAAATATTTCCTTACGGTACTTTTGGGAGGCATCTTACTAATAATATTAACGTCAACTTATATAAAACTAGAACAAAACAAATACTTAAATGGCTGCTCTCGTGTATATACTATTTGTAAAATAAAACCCCATGGAAGGTTCTGGTGTGTCAGGAACATTCCAAGCGCTCTGATTGGTTCATTGGTTGTTGATTGCCATTTGTCTGTTTGCTAAGGAATCGTTCCCCCTTTCGTATTCGTCCTTTTCAGAATTCAGACTTACATTTACTGAGTGTGAAAATTATGCTACGTGGTAATTTTTTTTTTTATTATGGTACTTTTTCATTAATAAAAAACATCGAGACAACTTAAAACATCGAGCACAAAACATCGATGTTTAAAAAACATCGGCTTCAATAAATCGATGTTTAAAACATCGATGTTTTTATCAAAACATCGATGTTTTGAAAACATCGACATCGATGTCGCATCCCTAATTTGGTATTTATTGATGGCATAATGAATCGTTCTGTTTATATAAATATTTTAAGAGACAATTTAAAATTATCAGCCTAAAATTTGGGTATTTGAAATTTTTAATTTTTTTTTAATCAAGATAACGATCCTAAGCCCACGGCTCTCAACGTTCGCCTCTGGTGTCTCTATAATTGTCCACAAGTTTTGAAAACACCACCTCAATCGCCAGATTTAAACTCAATAGAACATTTTTGGAGAGAACTGGAGGTTCGAGTACGAAAACAAGACATTTTTAAAAGAAAAAGCGAACTAAAAACAATTATGATGGAAGAATGGATGAACATTGATGCAGAAATTACAAAAGAACTAGTGCAATCTATTCCCAGACGTTTAAAAGCTGTTGTTGATGCTAAAGGATATCCTACTAAATATTAATTTAACGAAAAATTAAAATATTTTCTTATAAGTAGAGATTTTTTTACAAGTGTTCGATGACTGTTGTGGGATAAAGTTTTTGTTACTTTTTGATTACTGGTTTCTTAAAAATAAAGTTTTACTATGTTTTTAAAATATTTCATGTAGTTTTGTTAAGAATAGATTATACATCTAATTGTTAAATACGCATTCTGAAATATTCATTTTAATTAATGGATAGACCCCTATTTCATTGAAAATCGTAAGTGTACGAACACTTTTGGGAGCCACTGTAAATAATGAGGCATATGTGATGGATTTCTGCTGATTCTAGTGAGGTGCTCTGATATTTTAATGAAAAAATATCATCAAGTTTCCTTACCTGTGAAATATTTTTATTGGTCAGCAATCACAAAATCCAGCACAAAAATTAGAGACAAAAAGCTTTGTTTTTCAGTTGTTGAGGTGGACACGTTCAAAATTAATTTAGTGCAAATTATCCCGGGCCGTGATTTATAGGCTCAGGGCATAAAATAGTATTTTCCTGCAACCTGACAAAAACCGCCCTAACCGACGCTATTTGATGGGTTAAAACGTGTTAAAACAAAAACGAAAAATGTATTTCCCAACTGGTTGCTACGTGGAGTAGCGTTTTTAAAACCAATGTAGTTTTGTTTATTTCCAGTTATTCTTGTAAAATTCATTTTTAACTCTAAGTAGTTATCTAGCATAATGATAATATTTTTATATTCATTATTTTACTAATAAATTAGTTTTAATTTTTTTTTAACCGCGCATCCACCCCACCCCCCCTCCTCTCGGCCAGCTGTGTTCTGCCCCTCGCTTGGGGTCGTAAAATTCCTTTGTGGACACTCCTTGCACGTGCAAGGACCGTTTTACTGAGAATGAGTGGGGGTACTTCTAAAAATAGACGGGAATGCTCTTTGGGCAGTAAAAATTGGCGATTTTGTTTTGGCGAAACATTTGGCGCACGCTATTTATGCCAATTATCTTCCTACACAGTTAATGTCTGCAGTTCGTACATGGTTCAAGATTTGTTACAACTCTGATGCTCGACTGTGTGGGATGTGGGATTTTTTTATTTCCAACATTTTTTTAATATACCGTCATTGGACAATGACCGAAAGGTATGTTTATATTTTGTACTTGTTATTTTAAGTAAATTTCGTAAATTTTCTCAAGATAAGAAAATTATAATATTTTCCATAGAGGAAATTTATTTCATTCTTCTCAAAGTTAAAAGTGAGGTGTAATATATATTTGAAAATCACGAATTACCCGATTATATAATCTTAATTTATATAATTTATTTGAAAATGATTTAAAATTAAAATTGAATGTAGTTCAATGTTTTATAAATTTTGTTCAGTCCTTTTTTCAGTCTTATCGTATTCAGCAATATAAGACTGTAGGATGACAGAATATTATTATTTTTATCACCAAAGAATAAACTTATCAAGACGTATTTGAAGATGTCTCAAAACAAAATATTTCTTGAACAGCTAAGCTTTAACAATGAACCATTGTTTGATATGCAAAACTATGAAATGTTTTCACTTGTCAACTACTAAAATAGTACTGAACAAAATTTATAAAACATTGAACTACATTCAATTTTAATTTTAAATCATTTTCAAATAAATTATAACAATTAAAGTTATATAATCAGGTAATTCCTGGTTTTCAAATATATAATACACCTCACTTTTAACTTTGAGAAGAATGAAATAAATTTCCTCTATGGAAAATATTATAATTTTCTTATCTCGAAAACATTTACGAACTTTACTTAAAATAACATGTACAAAATATAATTTTAAGGGATTATTCTGAACAAATATTTTAGGTTTTAGCAGAGATTAATATTTTCTATTACCTGAAAATACACGAGAAAAAGAGAAAAGTTAAAAATATTAATACTAGTTATACATGGAGAGCCAGAAAAAAATAGAAATAAAGTGTAAGGGTAGATATCAGATGTTATATATATCAAGTATTATATATATAACATCTGATATCTACAGATATATATCAGATATACATCATCTGATGTATATCAAATGTTATCATAAACACTGTTAAGTACTGTTATCATAAACAATCTCATTAATAAAAATAAAAAGCATGTGAAAGGAAGGGGTCTAAGAAAAACTTAGAAAATCTGTCGGAATTCCAATTACGGCCCAGCACTGGAAAGTAACCCTGATCGACGGCGCTTTGATGGTTTCGAGATGGGTATTTGACGGCCTGTCGACACGAATTATTGCTCCCGTAACCGGCCCGTCAGCCTCCGGCAATGGTACGGCTGTATGTCCACATCGACGGGAAGTTTGCGGTTCAATCAAGGTAAGCAGTCGGATGTACGATAGCTTCATTGTTACCGGAAGCGGCCCAGTACTCGACGGGGAAGTCGCGGGCGAGAGGACAAGCCCGTGACGGATCCGATACTGACCTAATGCGCCGGCCCGGCAATGGAGAAATCGGCTGGCCGGAATCATCCGGCCCCGGCCCGATGCCTCTGTGTTTGTTGGGTTTATATTATTATAACAGTTATAGTTTTATAAGTTTAAGCTTGTGAAATATTTCACTTAGTTATTTAGCCGATATGTGCAGAAAGATTTTCATTTAAGTATTTAGACTCTTTTGCGAAAAAAAAAATGCCGAGAGATAAGGTAGGTTTAGCGCATTTAGAAATTTTGAAATGATTTGAAAGACCTTGAATTGTTTTTGTTTCTAATTCGTTTCAAATATCCACACATTTTATATTGGCACGATGCTGTATTAACCTTTGTAACGTAACCAAATCTGCATGTATCTTTAGGTGGTGACAGCTTCTTACTCCTCATCTCTCTTGGTTTAGGAATCCTGAGGCTGTTCCGTCTTTCACAGTGAATTGATTGCAATTAAGGCGGGTTTTGACACTGCCCTTTCGCTCTCTGGGGCTGGAGAAATCCGGATTATGTATAATAGCCGGAGTGTCATCCAGCATGGTTGTAACAGGCGCAGTGTCCGTGATAATACGGGAGCAGCTATTTTGGACAAGCTGAAGCGGCTCTCCTCATCTCTTGAGATTCATTTACAGTGGATCTCTGTAGACCTTGCCTGTAACGAGATTTCTGATACCCTGGCAAAAAGAGGTGCTGACGAGTCTACGGATATGCCGGCGCCTCTGACATATACTGAACCGTATTCTAAACATAACTGTCTTCTACGGTCTGCATTCATCAACCCCCCCCCCCCCTCCCGTGCACCATTGGTACCAGGATAATCGCGCCGGAGGTTCTTTGTCTCTCCAGTGCAGCAGACAGAAGCAAACTACAATAATCCGCTTTCGTAGTGGCCACCTCAGAACATTGATTTATACCGATAAAGAAAAAAAGTTTCCAACTTGTACCAAATGTTCCAAAGGCCAAGCCACTCAGGACCATATCCTTATGTGCTTGTGACGTGGAGATCTACTGGAGCGGCCATTGTTGGTCATTGACTTATTGAGAATGTGCGTTATCGTGAACCTAATCTAGCTCTGATGGGTGACAGGGATCAGCAACACCAACAGCACCTCCCTTGGTTCAACTACCCTCCAAACGCTGGACCCCACTTGGGGATCGACCGTGGGACTGAGTGAGTTGAACTGACCCCCAGTGTGGTCGGGTGCAAAAGAGCTTGTGCGGAACACCCCGCTGTCCGGATTTTTCAGAGGTCACTTCCGGCGTGGTTGGGTTAGGCACTAAAGTAAATAGCTTTGCAATTTCAAACTATGATTCTTCGATCCTCTCAAACGTTAAACAAGTAAATCGGGAACAAGAGAAATGCTTCACCGAATAACGTAATAAGCATATTATTTTATTGGGGTTCAAACTTTGTCACATATATTCCGTAGTGAGATATTCCATAGAGTCACATATATTCCAGAGTGAGGACTGCAAAACAAAAGGGAATTAATACCTTTGACCTTTTTTATGCATGTACTCCCAGAGAAAATTCAATTAAACTTAAAAACAAATTTTCCTTTTCAAAATTATTTTCAGTTTCTACATAAGCATGGAATCACGAGCACCGGCTAAAATGGAGAGACTTTATATTTTTAACAATATAAATTTTGGATTTTTCACTCAACATTAATTTGTAGGAACAGCCAAAATATGATATGCGTATACTATAACAAGACAAGAATATTTGATATATTTTCATTAGTAAATCTTAATTACGACCTTGTACAATTTGTAGAATAATATGTATATATGACTCTGTTTTGAAACTTCTCATTATCATAAATAACGGCCCAGTATGTTAACACTGAAATTCTCCAAGCACAAGATTTTTAATTATGAGGAATTAAAACTCGTGGATTTCTAAATTAGGAGAAATTTACAACTTATGTACAACACTAATATTTTAGACAGGTTAAAGAAAGTTATTGTAATAGATTGGGAGCAATATAATTATTCATTTGATTTACTCTAACTGAAATTTACGTAACGTAAGTATTGTATTGTATTTAAAGCTCTTTATATATCAGTAAAGCATTCAAGGAGGTAAAGTGTTTTGTTAATAAATATATAATTTGGTGTACTTTGTGTCAATTTCCCTTTTACTTAGAGGTAAATGCTCTAGAGATGTGAAGGTAGAAAATAGGTTATAAAATTTTGCAAATGGTTCATTGGTGAAGAGAAAATTTCATTTAGGTTATGAAACCAAAACTTCATAAAGTCCTCTATCGAGTAAATTACGAAGTGAATGTTTAATTAGATAAACGTATTTGTTCAAACTTATAAACATATGCTATAATAAATATTAATTAGAAAAAAAATCATTCAAACTTTTTTTTTTTGCAGATTATCAAGGAAAACGAAGATTGTGTCTTTATCACTTGGAAATAACATCATTATACCCACTGTCTGTTTTATCATTATAAAATGCGTTGGCGCAGTTGTCTCTATTTCCGTTGATTTAGTTGGGACTGTATTTTGTGTTGTTTGTGTTGTTGCTAATGCCCCCTGGTTGGAGGTTTCATTCACCAGATCCTAATAGACTATTGGGCTGAAAGGGGCGGTTCCTGTTATGAATTAGCACCACAAGGGTCGGAGTCCGACTTGGCTAAATGATCAGTCCTGTCATTTTGAACCGAGTCAAGTGAAGAGACCGGAACACCTGACCCCGCACCTTCAGAGGAAAATTTGAGAAATTTGAGGACATTGCAGCCACGACCTATTTTACGTGCCCCGGTCACCATTAGTGAACACGGTGGTGGATTTGCAGCAACGAGCATCGATCAAGGGACGTTCAGATCTCTGGCCCGCTGCTCTTGCCAACTGGGCCACCGCACCCACTAAACGAGCATAGTGACTATTTTACTTGGAAATAACATAATTATACCCACTGTCTGTTTTATCATTATAAAATGCGTTGGTGCAGTTGTCTCTATTTCTATTGATTTAGTTGGTACTGTATTTTGTGTTGTTATTGTTGATGTCGTCACATTTATTGCTTTTATACATGCAACTTTTAAGCCCATGATTATCGGTCGAAACAGCTGTTACCTTCTCTTCTTCAGCATAGCCCTATTTCCAATTCTTCACTGCACCATGTAGGGCCCAACATAGAAACTTAGACTTTCCAATCCCTATGAATGAATGTGATACCCCCAAAATTTGACCGAACATTCTCAGAGGCAACATCTGGGAACTTCTACTCTCTTCCAAACCCTTACCACCACAAGGAAGGATTATCCGGCTCATTAATTTCTTGTCCCCATACCAAGCGTAGAGACGAGGGTATTTAGTGGTGCTTGATGGGATTCGAACTTAACACCCTCGGGGTCGACAGTCAACTTGCTAAACACTAGGTAGCCTCGGATCCCATCATAGCTTTATTTGAACTGTGTACAAGCTGTTTCGATATGTGCTTCATCGAGCACTGTATATTCAAACTGCTGATCAGTTGGAAGGTCTATGGCATTTCGTTTTTCTTTTTTGCTACTCGAGGCCAAACCCGACTACCGATTTCAAACGTTTGCAGTGGCTCATGCCTATCACAGAATTCGAATTTTCCGACTTTGGTTACGAGAATGTAGTATTAAAAACTTTGCAGGCATATATATTTAATTGCTCAATTCCTACTTATTTGTCTATAATTCAAAATCAATCCAAAAGAAGTTTGAGAACTCTTCAATAACGGTTGTATTCAGTCAAAATATAAATCATGTTGGCTGTTAAGAATTTTGATTTTCATTTTCATCTGAATTAGATCAGATGTCATTTGGCTTTCCCGCCATTTTCTTCAATAAACTCTGCCATTTCACATTAATACTAAAAAAATAGTCTTTTACCTTAATTCGAATCCTCTTTCACACTGTATAGCAACTGCGAGCAAGATTATTAACATAAAAACAATATCAAACTAAAACATATACATTTCCTGCTTACAGGTAGCGTTGGACTTAGGTTTTACCCTTGTTATGGGCTCTTCAGCAAGGCATAACCGATAAGTACGTTAGAGAGAAAGGAACTCCTAAAGCAAAATTTCTGTAATTTTTTTACTGGTGACTGACAAAGTGCTGTCAAACAGCCCACTTCGGAAAAAAGTCTGCCACGAAACGTAGTCCAAAATTTAGAAAGCAAAATGCATAAATCGATCCAAAAAGGGGAACTTAAAACAAAAATGTCAGTCACCAGTAAAGGTTTGAGGAATTCCTTTTCCTCTAGCGTACGCATCGGTTACGGCGTAACGCAGGCGTAAAGCAGATTGCGTAAAGCAGGTTATTTCAAGTTCGATGGAAGTTTGACCTTTGCTAAGGATGGCTTTAAAATTCAGCCCCCATATTTCAAGTTTATGTTTTTATGACTGACAATGCTTTCATGAAGGACTATCTAAGTCTTAGATATCTAATGTTACACCTTCGTGAGGAGCCCAGAATAAGTGCGGAATCTGGGTCAAAGGCTACCTTTGTGCTGAAGATGTTTATTATTTGCTTTATCCTCAGCCTCTTTGGCACACTTCATGTATTTTGTATTACCTAACAGTTCAAAAATTTTAACGTAGGATTACGTTCCTCCATAACGGCCCTCCGGAAAACAAAAATCCAGATGTCCTGCGTCGAGAGTTATAATTTTGGCAGCGCACCAAACCCAGTCTGTATCGCTTGGCAAGCAGTAAACAGTTAAACAGAAAACAGAAAAGTACCAAAATTTTGACATATATATACATATATATATATATATATATATATATATATATATATATATATATATATATATATATATATATATATATATATATATATATATATATATATATATATATATATAGAGAGAGAGAGAGAGAGAGAGAGAGATAGATACATTTATACATAAGACATACATACATATATACATACAAAAGGGATAAGCAACGATAAGTAATCCTACGTTAATAACCCAGGGTAGTTTCGTTAGAAGAGACTACCTGAAAAATATACATATTTTTTTTAAGATAGCTGATAATAACCGCTATTATTATTTTAAGAGGAAACTTCTAAGAAATCTCAAATGCATTATAAAACACTTTATGAGAAACTTAATCGAAAAGGAAAGTTGCCTAGTGACAATATAATCTATAATTCGATCATGCTACGCTAGAAGTAATAAGTCCCTAAATTCATAAGCAGAAATAAAGATAGAGTTTGTTGCAAAATGGCAAAACACTAATACAATACCATGACTTGCACATTTAAAAAAAAGAAATATTGTATAGCCTATAAAATTATATGTATAATTATATAACTCATAAATAATGTATTATTTTGTTATTTAGCATTATCGAACAATTTATCGGTTTCCTAGAAGATTCAATTTTTTAAAAATATATATAACAATCGATCTCCATGCACACAAATCTCCCTGAGGTCTTCTAAAATGTGTCGCAATATCCATATTTATTCGTTTTTCCTAGAGATGTATAAATTTTCAATATTGCTGTGTGAGACGCATAAGGACTGTGGCATGCAAAAGGGGTACAGTATCAAATGTCCAGTAAAAATCGTTGATTTGAAAAAGTGTGATTTAATTTAGATGTGGAGGAAGATAAGATTAAATGTTCTTCAATAAAAAAATTGACTTTCTAGAAAAGTCTTCATTTCTTTATATTGGAAAAGATGTGATATTATTCAAAAATTAATTAAATTATTAGAGGTATTTAATATTATTTGAATACTTATTACCTAATATATTTAGTGTATATTAGTATTATATATTTGGTATATTTATTACCGAAAAACAATATTTGTTTAAGTAACAAACCTTTATATATCCGTAACTATTTCTCTAGTCCTTTAATTAAATATTACTGCCTTGTCGCATTTCATTTGCTCCTTAAATATGAGTTTGCCTCTCTTTGATCCCAGGTATACTTCAGATAGAAAATGCCTTTGAGAGGAATTGTAATTAATAAGAAGACTTTTAGATCATCTCAAAATATTAAATGATATTTTTTATAATTAATAGTTGCAGAAAAAATGCTTTAAAACTATTAACTATGTTAATTGGTTATTTAATTACCAATTACTTTACATAAATTATTAGATCTATAATTACCTTGTCTTAGAAACCTAGCTACAATTTTTTTTTTATCTTTTACATGACCATAAATTTATTGACTTGAAAAATCTTTACTTTTTAAATACATTCGGCGATTTTTTAATAGAGACCTTTGCTTATTCTCTGCCAAATTATTGAATGAAATTGTAAAACCTGGAAAAGAAAGAAAAAAAAAACTTTAGTAATTTCTTGCTACAAATGCATATTGATAGTTTTTACCAGGAAACCGCATTTAACAGGGAAGAATTTCCCACCTTTAATTAACAATAATTATGGTATTTATAGGAGAAGCTGAAAGCTTCCCGGAACCTTGTTCATGGAAAAAGATAAGATAATGAAAGCTTTGAGAGGGCATTAAAGTACTAGGTAACAGGTGTTGTTAAATCAGCTATTCTAATGTGTTTTTTGCGTATAGTCTAGATTTTTAAAATGCAATATGTGCTGTTACAAGGCTTCTTAATTCTCTGTGATGTTTTATTGTTTAACCTTACGCTATAAGAAGTCAAGAAAAGTTACGAAGGAGGCTATTAGGAATACAATTACTAGATTTAATTTAGCAGTAAACGAAAACAACATATTTTGTTTTTTTATAAATAAAATAATGTTATTATTAATTAAATAATTTCTATGAAATGTATATTCGGTTCTGAATTGGAAAATTAGAATTCATTCAGTAAATAACTGAAAGATAATTTACAAGGGATTTTACTTTAAAATGTTTAATACAGTTCTTTGTTCTACCATTCTTAAGACCTCATAACGAATTCCTGTTTGAGGTGTATAGCAATAATTCTCCTCGAATATTTTAACTTGAAGAAACTTTAATTACTTCCGACTGCAATTTACAATGAAAATTTCATAGATAGGCGAAATTCCAAGATACACAATACTTTTAACAAAAGCAATATTGAATAAATTTAAATACTGTTTGTCATTCTCATGGGGATAAACTGCCCCAGCGAAAAGTAAAGACCGAGTAAATATATCTAAGCTACAAATCGAAACTTTTAATCATGTTATTATACTTTCACTCTTAAAAAAATAGAATATTATACTCAAAATCACTAAGTTATGTAAGTTTACAATTACAGTTATCACAAATATTAATAGTGTATGCTATCTTACACACACTTATGAAAAGAACGTAGACAAGGCAATAAAGTATATTAAGCAATGTAAAACATGTATATTACATAGCGACCAGTAAGTTTATAAAACACACAATATTACAGTATAGCATTAAAATTTTATTGATTTTTGAAATTTTAGTCTATACTCACGATACTCTTTACCATGGAAATATAGCCAGTGAACAGTGAAATTTCCCCAAACAAAAGATTCATAAGTGATACATTAATGTGCTGAGCACAACATGAGCTGTTTTATAAACATTGTTGATTATTTACATCAAATGGAAGCTTAATTACAGAAAATTTGAAATTCTGTATCGGGGGGAAATCATTTCTTGTAACTTTATTCATATACTGCTAATAATACGATGAGTAAATATGCAGTTGCATAGACACTGTAATAGCATTTTCTCGTCCGTCAAACATTTCATCTAGAATTTAGAAATCTCCTGTGTTTTAAATCTATTAAAGCATATGCTGAATAATTACATTTATATGCAATCCCCCAATGTGTCTGTAAATATCAATGAATTTATTCATGACAAGCGCTCGAATAGTTTGTCAGTTAACCAAGTGAGACGTGAATACGTAATTATACTTGTAGTGAGTTCCCATTGAGGATTCAGAAGAAATAAATGAAAGCCCAAATAAAAAAATTTCGCTTACACACTTTGTTAGGAAAAAAATAATAAACCAACGGAATTTTTAATTCAAATGGCAAGCAATATACAAAAGTAAAAATAACAAGAAGATATAAACATGAAACAGTGAGGGAAATTGGACTTATTGATTGCTCAATATTCCTCTTGCCTTCCAATATTGGTTACAGAGATTTCAAGTCGAAAATGCCTCGCAGGTCTGAAAGAGGTAAATGCCCATATCTTACGGTTTATCACAAATGATGCAGAAAGGATTTTGCAGATTTTTCAAGAGGATCAGATGTTTTGTTACGTAGTCATGGCCAGATTGAAGCCGGATCGTTGCTACCGATTCTGACCTTGGAAAATCTAGAATGAAGATGAAGAGAACTATTAGACAACTCATATTTTTCGGTCCACACTTCAGACTTTCTAGATTTGCTATTTAAATGAGAGGTTTCATGAAGTGTAAGTGGCATTCCTAAGGGCCTGTTCACACAGGAGTCCGTTGCGTTGCGTTAAGGAAAAGATGACGTTGAGACGAAAATAAACCAATCATGTGCCTCCAAACGATCAGCAATGAAATTTTTAACTCCTATGATGGGTTTATTTTCGTCTCAACGTCATCTTTTCCTTAACGCAACGCAGCGGACTCCTATGTGAACAGGCCCTAATAGTTTGAAGAAAAAATTAATATTCCATAGATTGCAATTTCTGTCTGACTCAAAAATCAGTTAGAAATATAGCCAGACGAACACTTTTTTGGTGTTCTAACAGTATCAATAAACTTAAGCCATAAGCCTAAGATATCCTTTTTCTCCTATGCCACAGAGTTTAGAGGAAGATGTTCTTGGACAATAAACAAGAAAAATTTGCTGCCCATTGTTGCCCAGATGCATTGACAGTTTGATGTGTGTCATAGCTTTCAATCTTGGGCTCCAATTACTAATGGTTTGAAGGAGGAAAAAAAATCAACAGACAACAACTTTTGTGGGACTTAAATATCATCTAGAAGCATAGCAAGACAAAGGACAAATTTTGGTGATCTAACATTTACCATCTATAAACCTAAGCCCATAATGCTAAATATCCTATTTCTTTTGTACCATAGAGTTTAGATGAAGATTTCCTAGGACAACAAACATGAAATTTTGATGAAGATTGATTGCACAGAAGCATAGATAGAATGATATATAGATTCAGCCTTGGGCTCCAACTTGAATTCTCTAAATATTGTCTCTAAAAGGTCAACAATATAGAGCTTTTATTTTTTCTTCTATTTTGAAATGGACTCTAGCAACCAATGCTCAAATGAAATAGAATCCTGGTTCAGGAATTTTTCCACAGGGTATTCCCATTTGACAACTTTTTCTAGATTTGACAGCTTTTAAAACTGGATAGATTATCAATAATATTTTCTATTTTGTTTGCAGTACTATGCAGAATAAATTGTTTTGTTTTGACTTACAGTAGACTTGTGTAAAACTCACGCATAATCCAACACTTCTAGGATATTTTAATCTTTAATGCAGTAGGGAATCACAGAATTGTTGATTATGGGTTGTTTTGTTTTATTTATAATCTAATCGATTTTAAAGGGTAGACAATCGTTTTTTGTGAAAATATAACAGTTTAAAATATTATAAATCTTTTTCATTACATATGTATTCCTGATTGTTTACAAATCCCTGTGTAATTGTGAGTTAACTCATTGTATTTCAAAGTTTAATCCGGTTTTATGGTAAATGCGGAAATTTAAATTTGCCAGTTTAGAAACCAAAAATGCATTACTATATTTTAACAACCACATTAATTTACTTGAACATAAAAATTGCTCAAAAAATTTCTAATAACGTGCTAATGAATTGGCTTGTCATAATAAAATAAAATAAATTTAATAAATTTAAAAAGGCATGCTTCTAGTTAGATTTTTTTATGTCATATGATAAACATAGGAGGCATTGCAATTTACAACAATATTTCTCGACCACCAAATTTCTTACTAAAAGAACCCCTTCCTAAATATCATTATCCCTCTCAATGTAATAAATAGCTTATAATATTTTTAAAATATATTGATAGTCCCTTAAATTTTGGAAAAATATCGTTCCATTCTGATAACAATTACTGCAGATGCCGAAAAACTTGTATCCTTCTTATCTGTGAATGGGAAGATCCATTTGCATTGTAAGGTTTTCCACAGAAACGAAGATACTAAAGCTGTTTTCTGCATTAATTTTTCTTTCTAAGAAAAGAAAGTAACTGTAATGAGAAAAATTAATTTTAGAGAGATATCCACAAGTTCAGTCCATATGTTAGCCAGATATCAGGAGCTCAGTGGAGAAATGGAAAATGAATTTTAAAAACAGTTTTTTTAACAGATTTTTTTATATGTTAAAAACACCGTATTACCACTTTAACGTCTACATTCGACCTTAGTATCTTGTAAATAGCATTTAATGAACGGACTGCATAAAAATAGCTGATAACTTAGTGCTGTACTGTTGGATCAGCAAGGGCGAATATACAGCTCTTTTGTTTACTTAACTGACTGCTCCGCACGCCAGCATGATCTTCAACCATAAAGTCCATAATCGCCCTTTCTATCCTGCGAGCATTCCCAAACCCGATTTCCCAACACCATGAATTTCATATTCGCTCTTCCTATTCCGAGCTCCTGATATTATAGATTTTCTGAATGCGCTTTTTGAATTCACAGACACTGAGTGAGCACGGTACATATTAAAAATTTCCCGTATGACGTCATTGCTGATATGGATTTCATAAGTCTCAGTACATATACACTTAATCATAATTCCGAGCTGAGTTAATGAAGCATCGCACTTAATTTACTTTTATTTCCTTTTCTAATCTCAATATGTAAATAACTTCAGTAACAAAATAAATTAAAGCCCTTTCATGTTTGAGTTGATTAATAAGTTAGAATGTTGATTAAAGCGGCGCAATCTACTGGCATCGCATGTACTCGCTCTTCCTGCTAAGTTACGGGAAATTTTCCTATTAGTTATTTTTTCGTAATGACGGGTTAGATGATGCATCATTTTTAATTCAGTTTTTTGCATATGAAGGATAATTTTTATATGAAGAGAGGTTAGCTTTAAAAATTAAACGTTTCTGTGTTCAGTCTGCTACATGATATTAAATCAACTCTAAAATATTAATTTTTTCTTATTTATTGAAACAACAACAAAAAATATTTTTGAAAAAGTCATGCATTGCATTTAAGTATATTTTTTCAAGTACTAAAATATAAATTGGAATATATGCATTAGTATGTCTGTGATAAGATAAATACTGAGAAAAAAATTCCCATATCTTCATATAGGCATTCAAGATCTTCATGATCAAATATTCCTATTGGATTCTTGAGCTTAATGTTAACGTACGGAGAAAATTTTTATGATTGTCGATTTGTTTATAAAGATTTGAAAAAAAAAGAAAGATTGCATTCTGTAATAAAGAAAGAAACTTTTTACTCGGGTAGTTTCACTCGGGTACACTGAGCGGGACGAATCCAGTACGGCTACCTAACCAGTATGCAAACTTAACGACTAACCAAGATTTTACAGCATACGAACACCTGCATATGTGTATTGTTACTTTATTTATTTAATGAAGAGAAATGTTCAGCCAATTGTTGCGTTCACCTTACTTTATTATATTACATGAAACATTTTTTCATTAAATCTGTTCTTAGGGTATTAAATAACTGGATCGCATCGATAAAAAAGCATAAAAATTTAACAAACATAACTGCAAAGGAATACATTTGTTGACAAAATTCCGCTCACTCCTAAATGAATTTAAAATTTCATCTATCCTTATCACTAAAATAATTATCATTTATTTAATTTAACTGAAATATATCAGCATGAATTCAACATTTTTGATCAAAATGTTATTTATCCCTTAGAAATTCAAACATAAATGTTCAAACGGCAGACCCAATGCCATTTCATCAAGATCTCCGGCTTTGTCTATCCTCGATTCGGAAAGCCCAGAGGGCATTATACTAATTTGCACAAATGTCTGTCTTACAGGTCATTGGAAAAAGGAGGTAATTCCCCCTTGAGGAATCTGCATACTTTTGCGGGTGAGTTAGAATATAGATTTGTTATAATAGAGCCGCCAGTACTCCGATCTGTATCATAGACGCTAATTAGGGCTGCATAAAGGGCTCTCGGAGGATTTGTTGCAGCAGTTGGATATGTTGGGTCACGCATTTTCCAGAGACATTAGAGAAGGGTAAATTATGAGTATCACATCTGGTAGAGGGGAATGCGAGTAAAGTTATATTTGTTAATTATGGTAAGAGAATGGAAGAAGTTTTGCGTTGAAAGATAATTGTTTTGTTGAAAGGATTCGATAAAGTTAACATTGTTATTTGTTTATTTGTGATAATAATTATTATCGGGAATAATTAGAAAAGAAGTGGTTGTTGCATCATGCAATACTGCACGGCATATTACATTTTCCCGAAAAGTTTGAGAGATTTCTTATCTAACTAACTCTATCTATACCAGTCTCCCAAGCATCTATATATTTAAGTTGCTAAGCCGTTTCTTTCGGCAGTCTGTGATAGAAAACTACTGCATCAACCTACTTTTTTTTGGTCTTAAACGAAAGATTATTATCTATAGATGTGTCCAATTTGGTTCTTGTAACCGCAATATCTATTAATTAGCGATAATTTACAATCAAAAATTGCTTTCTGCGCATGCTCACTGGTATGTTTAAATCTGGCTTTAGATACTCTGTAGGCACGAGGCCGCTTAAACACGCTAATTTGTTTATTCCGAGGAATCTATCTAGTTCTCTCTCTGCCATTTTTATTTTAATGATGTTTGTGATATATAGAATTAAACCTATTGGACGCGGGCTAAAGACATCTACGACACACACACACACACACACAAGAGAAAAAAAATACATCAAGTGAGTTACGTATTTATTTGACAATTGCCTGCAGTACAATGCGGCTTTGAACACAGGTTCAGACCTCTGAAGACAAACTTAACTTTGCCGTTGCCAAAAAACAAAAAGAAAAAAGTTACAAACCATGGCAAGAAGACATTATTATGCAAATGAAGTAATATATCCAAACAAAACCTGACGGAAATTGTTTATTTCGCGCTGTTGAGTAACTATATTCCTTTTTATTGGGTTCAATAGTAATTTTTAAAGTGTTTTTCTCTTAATATTATGATTTTCAGCATTTGCGTTGAGGATAATTTGTGTATTAGTACATTTATTTACTATCAATCTGTCATGTTTTGACGGGTACCAACTAGTAAGTTATGATAAGGCTAAGAGGATACGACTTACCGTGAAGGAATCTCTTAGGTAAGGTATATTGCTATTTAAGGCAATTTAAATAGACATGGAAAGCACTATAAGCAGAGATTAGAGATCGCCATAATTAAATATATTTCAGTACTATCTGAAAACCCGCACTTCGCTACGGAGTACATTCAAATTAAATACAACGGTCAATGTATACAATTAATGCCTATATATATATATAAAATAAATACAACTATAAATGTATACAATTGATGTAAAAAAACAAAAAATATATATTTATAAAAATATCGTAAGGGATATTTTTATAGACAAAATAATGTAGAAGAAAATATTAAAATTAAATGTAATAGGACATACTAAAGAATATAGAACAGTTAATATAGTATAGTTTGAAGAACATAATATCTTTTAGTGTATTTTAATATTTTTTTGGATTATGTCCAATCGTCTGCCGCATTAGCAAGAAAAAAATATTTTTTTTTTCTATTTAGTTGTTATACACGTGACGATAAATTTATTTAAAGTACCAGAAAAGGAAATCACGTGATCAGCATTTAATAAATTAAATTCTAAAAATTAATCTTTAAAAATTCTCCAAAAATCAGAAAATGGAAGTAATGATTCGAAAAAGATCTCATTTTGAAGGAATTTTTATGATCTTTCTCTTGATATAAATTTTATAACCCTCACATTATTGTTTTAAATGCAAACGTAAAAAAAGTTGCTAAAACAGCTTAAAAATATAATTTTAAAAAATCTAAGAAGCATTTAACAAAACCTTTCTTAGTGCACGCCTACACTATAAGAAGAATCGCCATGCAAAATTTCAGCCCTTTAGGTCCAGCGCTTTGGTCTGTGCGTTGTATGTCAATCAGTCAGTCAGTGTGTCAGTCAGTTACGGAACTGTTTTATACTATATATAGATTACGTTTTTATTTGCCGTTAGCCAGGTTTTTACTTATTTTCACTTGCCTGTTGCTTCTTCCACGATTTGAAAAATATCGCATCGTTAAGTTAAAGAGGAAAAGCCTAAAAAGGTACCCATACACATTTCATGAGATGCGTTAGGAGGGGAAATGATCAATCGGGGCAGAGGGCTTTCAAACTCAATAAGATGATCTTTCAGGGGATTGACTTTTTCATCGATTTTTGGAGCACTGCAGTCATCTTATGATACGCGCAAACTGAGATAACCTGTATAAGAACATAGAATTCAGTGCAATGTTAGAGAAAGCTTAAAGGGGAGCTCTTGAGTTTTAGAGGGCTTTTATGGTATAATATAGATTTTTTGGAATTCAGGGCTTCCTTTAGTTGTTTATTTTATATAGGTTTTTACATTGTCAGGCAACTATGTCATTTATGTCTAGTCAAATTCAACAAAAAAAGTGTTAATTTCTATAAGGTTGTCTATGACAGCTATTCTACAGTTTACCGTGTATTAGCACAATCCCCTTTCGCTATGTCAGGATGTAACTTTACTATCTTAAACAACACTTGTTTTATCATTACAACACATTTTATTTAACAGGATAACTTCATCAGTACATTAAAAACGCGGCCTCTCTAGCTCACGTCGACATTTCATATATAAGAACAACCTCTCGTTATTGCCATCCGAGAGAGCAAAATAAACGTATAATTAAAAGCCGCTCATGGAGTTAACAATTGGAAGATAACACATGGTAAGCATAATCCGTCTACTGGAATTCTGACCTCTCGACTATTCAAGGATATTGGGATGATATATAATTTTCCTTTTTGCAAACCGAGGCACAATGGAATATGAACTCATATACGTGACATTTTGTAAGCTGATATGTTATAATATATATATATATATAGATAGATAGATAGATAGATAGATAGATAGAGAGAGAGAGAGAGAGAGAGAGAGAGAGAGAGCCTTAAATATTTTTACGCATATTTACGACAGAGCTTGACAATGAGAGGAATTGAAAGTGTCATATTGAACATCTTATCAATTTACTTAAAGATTGCCACTCCTTAAGTATCTCGTAGGATGCCTCTAGGGATGTGCTCTCCCAACTCTAAACAATGCTTATAAAGCCTGTATCCCGCCGGTATTAACGTATTGCTTCGTACAACTGATTACTGTATCTAAGTCCTTTATAAAATTATAGACTTTGCAGCAGCATTCAGTTCGCTTAATAACCGGCGAAGTTAAGTCCAAACCGATTGACGCAGTGCTGCTTTTGACAGGGATTAAACCTATTGAGACCTTGATAAACGAGAGGCAGCTATTTTGTGCGAAAAGTTAATAAGAACTGGCGATCTTTTTTGGAGACAGAACCAATCCAGACCTAGGAATTAAAAAAAAAAAATCTTGGCTTTGTCCAGAGAGTTCTGGAACGGCGTCCTACCTTCAACCTGGATGGGGAGATACGTGATCTATTGCGGGCGGCTATTCCTTGTGTTTTTTAAACAATAAATACGTGCTTGGAACTTTTCTGCCCGGGATATAAAAAAGAATATCCTCCTGAAATCTTGCGCTGAGCGGAGACTGTAAAACTTCGATATCCGAAATATGATTGGCTTAGAGTTTATAGCGATGGATCAATTTCACCTGATTCCTATCGAACATTCGGGAGATGCTTCCGATGGGGAGATAGCTGCTATTAAGTTAGATGTGCAGCAACTTTTCCTTATAAATTCAACTTTTGATAGGGTTGTGGTATTGTCTGCCTTGAAGTCAGCTATTCAGGCTATTGCTTCTGATACTGCTGCTACATCTGAAAATGTATTACAATGTCAAACTTATCTGTAACAGCTGAGGAGGAAAGAAATCCAAGTTACCTTCCACTGCATCCCGGCCCACTGAGGTGTGAATGGTAATGAACAAGCCGACCTTTTAAATAAAAAGGGATCCATGGTTCCACATAAAATTAGGGATGGGATTCCTTTTTCAACTTCCAAACGTATTATTAAACACATTTCATACCTTAACTGTCGTCGAGACCTAGTGTAGAAATTTCACAAAGAGCCAGTTGAAGACTATCCAGGACAATATCCCCGACTGTCTTCGTCCTACAGCTCTGGCGAAATTGCACCTAACTTCTGGACATGTTTGCTTGGCGTCGCACCTGTTTCGTATTGGTATCCTGCCGATCCCAGCCTGCCCTCTTTACAGCAATGGTATTATGGATAGAGGCCACCTTAGACGGTGTATTGCAGTCCGTGGAAATTCTGAGACTGAGCAATATTGGCATGCGAGATTGCGCATGGGTCAATGACTTTTTTTATATTATTTTTTATTTGTTTCAGTCATATAACTTGTCATTGGAAAAAATAATTAATATATATATATATATATATATATATATATATATATATATATATATATATATATATATATATATATATATATATATATATATACATATATATACATATATATATATATATATATATATATATATATACATATATATATATATATATATATATATATATATATATATATATATATATACATATATATACATATATATATATATATATATATATATATTTATATATATATATACATATATATATATACATATATATATATATATATATATATATATATACATATATATATATATATATATATATATATATATATATATATATATATATATATATATATATACAGTGATTTCCGCTTATAAGAATCACGTTTGTTATTACTGTTTTTGATTCTTACAAATGGTTGATTCTTATAGCCGAAATTTAGGTTTTTGGACAGGCACACACACACCTATATATAGATATATGAGAAAATTTACCATAAAACACTCTTTAATTCACGTTAATTATTTTTTATTAAAATTATTTTTATAATTTTAAAAATACAACTAAATTTCTAGACCTATAAGTGGATACACATGATTATAGTAAGAGAAGAAAAAAATTCAATATTTGTTACAACATACCTGCTTAACAGTTTTAACATTTCAACTACAGTGCAAGAAAAAGTTTTCTATGGTAGTTTGACGTCGTGAAGTTTTCAGGAGGCTGTTTATACCTCTTTCAATATCAATAGTCTCAAACGACGATTCACCTTCTAGCTTACGTTTCATGGTTTGATAACGTGCTGAATCTTCTAATGACACTTTTGCCTAAGTGATAGTAGATACTTCTCCGAAGATTTGTGTGTTTCAGGGTCCAGTAAGCCGCAACCAGGATGTGGGAGATGGTAAAAAATAGTCCCTGTCTTTCTTTGTCAGTGGAGAAAAGTGAAATTGGACCCGGACGGGTAAAGATGCTCATGGGTCAAGCTAATAGGATAGTGTTTAGCTAAAGAGTTTAAGGAGAAACTATTATATTATGTCTAACAAAGAAAGGGATGCATTTTATGACTGTATTCCATCCCATCTTATCAGTCTTTCTTTAAAAATATAAAGAAAAAACTCCGTGCCTTTTGAGGGTTTAAGTGTTTTTTTGGGAAAAATGAAAGGAAAGTGAAGAGTGTAAGCTGATTCTTAAAACCGGTGGACTGATTCTTTAAAGCGAAAATTTTAACATGGAAATAATACATTACCTTTTGTTTTTGCGATATTCATTCTTATAAACGGTTGATTCTTATAACCACTGATCACTATAAGCGGTGGTTACTGTATATATATATATATATATATATATATATATATATATATATATATATATATATATATATATATATATATATATATTAGGGTGGCCCTAAGCATATAGGCAAAAAATAAATTTTGTATTTTTATAAGTCTCACCCCCTATTTATTTTCCTTTTGGGCTAGTAAGTAACTGGTATAAATTTTGAAAATTTTATTTCATAATAACACGTGCCGCAAGGGGGGTGAAAATTGAAATAAATGAGTTCCAAAATTTTCGCAATAACAGTTTTAATAATTCTGGTTTAATTTTAAAACAAATATTTATGAGTAAAAATAACGAAAATAATGCCTAGAACTGTTTAACCACAAAAACAAAATTTTATAACATTAAATTTCAATAATAAAAGGTTCAATAATTTTTACAATGAATGCTTTGAGCAAGATGGAAAATGGTTCCGATAGTCTTTTACGACTTGCAATAGGTATTGCTTTTGCTCCTCATCGTGTGCTATAATATTGTTATATTCGTCCATAAGCTTCACACCTCTTTCTGCGATATCATTGACAACTGTGAGGTTTCTGACTACTGTAAGGCCATGTTAATAATCAGGAAGAGAATTCCAGATCTCAGGATCACGAGCAATAAAATCGGACGATATTTTAAACCGCTTAAAAAATTTGGATGTGCTTTTTGACACAAAGTTATGTAGTTCTTTGTGCGTAAATTCGGCCATTTCCTTTAAATCAAAATGGAAACGCTTAGAGTCACAAGTAGTTGATTCTTTTTCTTTAAATGCTTTGGCCATCTTTACTTTTTGTTCGACAGGAATTGTGTCATCAAAAAATGCTAAAGCCACTATTTCTTCAGTAACTTACCACAAATGTCCACAAAATTTTTTTGTTGTTTCTTGGGAAACTTTTTCATTTATTTCATTGTAAAAATAAAGATCTTTTAAAAACATCCAATCCTGGTATGGTGCTTTTCAGGCTAAGGGAGCATTGTACCAAACTTTTATGTATATTTTTACAATAAATATACAAATATCCCTTATTCCTTGCAATTCCTGCTGAGTCAAATGAAATTGATTTCAAAAAATAAATATTTTCATGCAATAAATAGCTTTCGCCATCCACCTGGCATGGTGAAAAGCACCAGGTAATTGAAATGTAATTTCCTTTGCTTCGTGTTCTCCTAAAAATATCATAACTAACTGCAGTAGATCTTTGCAATCGTGTCTTGTCTGTTTAATAACAACTTGTGCTTTGGCAAAATGAAGCACAATCTCTATGTCTTTACCGATACTGTCCACAACAAATTGATCATCAATTCCAACAATATATTTAGAACTATCTATATTGGCCCAAGCTTATTGAAAACGTTTAAATAATCCTGTTTTGGGTCCAGACGACGTACCAATGCATGCTTCAAAAGTATACTTTAAAACCAATTCATATATATGGTGTCTGCAAGGTAGGTATAAGAGATCTTTATCCAGTTTTTGTTCTAATAAGACGCAAGCACTTTTTATTCTTCCAGTATTTCACAACACAAGCCTTGCACTGTATCCAAAAGTTTATTTTCAGCAATCAAGTTGTAAATAGCTTCTGCCATATCGTCTTCAATGCAAGAATCGAATTGAGGGAGTCCTAAAAGATGCTCTTGTCCGTTAGCGGAAATAATTTCTGGAAGCCTGTCAAGCTTTTTGTTTCTAGTTATTGATGGAAGCAGCTTTCCATCCCAGTGGACGGTAGTGAACTCTAACTGTAACGTCATACTTCATTTCTGATTATTGAAGCACGCTTGGCACGAAGCTTTTGACTGTATCGCTGTATCGAGGTTCGATTTTTAATTAGATCTTCAGTGTTGTGCCTCAAAGCTTCTGCAGTAGCCATTAAAATGTGGACTCACTTAACTTGCATTTATCAAGAGCTGCTACCAACTTGCTGTTAGTAAAATTAATGTTCCCACGTTTACATTCTTTGGGTGGACCTGGCTTATTAGTGGGACACAACGTATCTTCACGGTCAATTTCATTTTCAGATAAACTCTCCTTTTCAGACTAAACTGACACAAAAAAAACTTTTTGTAAATACTGCTTTAAGAATGTAATAATTGGACAAAAACAAATTTCAAAAGTACTTAATGGTTTTAACTTACACGACTCTTTGATTTCCAAGTCCATGTCCTACAATGTTTCACTCATTTTTGTATCCTCTTTAATTTTTTTTTCGTCACTGTTCTTCTGCACTAAGACGTTTTAGAACTCTTTTTACCTTTTCATCAGTTCTTTTATCAATGCCCCCTAAAACATCAATTTGTTCTTTCTGCCTCTGAGAGATGAGAAATTGTCTGTCTTCTTCTATTGTAATAATTTCCAAGGCATTAGAGTGAGCAAAATCAAATAGGTCCTCTAGTTTTTCTTTAAAATTTTGTTCTTTTTGCTCCTGAGTTTCGCTCTTTCTTTTAGAACTTTTTTGAAGCATTCTCCATTCATTATATAGGGCTTCCAGTTTAATAATGCAGAGATTCTCTAAATGGTATTCGTGCTTTTGGCCAAGAAATTAGTTTCAGAAATTACAAAACGAGCACTTTAACGGAGACTTAATTTTGCGCATCTCATATTATAAAATAGCACTTGCATTACTTGTTTGTTAGAAGGTAATTTGCTACCTAATATTTGATTTGTTTCTCTTTCAATCAGATATATATGATTGCGAAGTTTACTCTTTAGCGCCATTTTTAACAAACCACGTGCTACCGCTTCGTTTGGAAGACAACGTAATACTGATTATGACTAAGCGCCGTGGTCAGTTTTCCCGACAACCAGGGCTGCCGCCGCCGCCTTCACAGCGCCCCCTATCGTGCGTCCTTCGTGTTGTTGGACTATGCAAAACTATATTTTAGTGTATATTTGATATTATTTAGCTTATTAAAGCGCATAAAATCTCATTTCATTTTTTCTGTTAAACTTGTGGGAAAAAAAGCAATTTCTGTATAAATGGCGACATTCGCAGCCTCTGCGGCACCACTTAGAATTATGCGAATGACCCGATTTTTTTGGGCATTAGTTTTAGGCCAGTTAAAAAACACTGAGGGGGTGAGACATTAAAAATAACAAAGTTAAAAAATAAGGGCCACCCTAATATATATATATATATATACGAGAGATAAATGAGACTCACGGATAAAAAAATAGAAGGGGCACATCATTCTGACATTAAGTTTGTGGTGTGAATTTTTGCTTTGATCAATATTTCAAACTACAAATAAACCTAATGTTAGAAAATGTTAGAACCTAGCAACTTATTTTTTAGCGGAAACTATTGTTTATATGTTAATAATGTAATGTCAAGTCAGAATTTCCAGTTAAACCGGTTTCATATCAAATTAAAACCTCATTCAGTAACTAAGTGTTACTTTTTATATCGATTAGTTCTTGCCTTTTCGTTTTGAAATCAGCAAACTGATTTGCCTTGTAAGATTGAATACTCAACTATAAAACAAAATTACCCACACTAATAAAATTCCATTCGGTCTGAACAGTTCATCGCTAATAACCTAAGATATGAAACAAAGTTTCATTTTTATCTTCTACAAGGAAAAAGTTCTCGTCAGATAACAAAGAAACTTATAACAAAAATAACGAAGATATCTCTAACAGAATTTATTAATTATCTACCCGAAACAGTAATCCAAAATTGATTTCTCTTTACTCTTTGAGTCGAGTGAGTAATCACGTTATCTAAATGCAAGACAGAAAGGACTAAAGAAATAAAATTGTATGCTATAAGTGAAAAGTAAGTATTATATTTGCGATAAAAATAATAAATTTCCTTAAAGAACCTTTAAAACAAAAGAACAGATGTAATTCTTTTGATAAAGCTGTCATAGATTTTATAAGAAATTGATTTAAAATAAAATCCTAGAAATAGCGTTTATAAAAACATTATGCAACAATTTATGTTTTCTAAGAATACTTTCTTTCTAGGAAAATTTTCTTTAAAACTAAGGATTATATATATATATATATATATATATATATATATATATATATATATATATATATATCTTTATATATAAAAGGCAAAGTCTGTGTGTGTGTGACCGAGTTTTTGTCTGCTCGCGGCACGGCGCAAAGACGGCAGGTCGGACAGTCTTGAGATTCGACACGAAGATGCCCCCCGAGGTCTCATTATACACCTCGAAGCCCTTTTTTCGATTTTTTAATTAGATTTTCCGTAATTAAATATTTAGTCGCGATTTGGAGCTCCCGGACGAGTAAAAGCTCCGTAAATCCTAACGTATCCGTAAAAGAAATTTTTTTTTTTCGGACGAGCCTATACGGGAAAGATGACACTATACGGAAATCACAATTAAAATTGTCTGTCTTAATTTATCGATTAATTGTAATTTTTTTCGATCGCCTGTACGCACCCGTTTTTCGAAAAAAACGCGATTTTGGCCGCGACCCTTTTTTCCAAATTGTCGAATCGATACGTAAATGTCGTTACATTTTTACGAAATTTTTATCTCAGGACTCTAGACATCACAGTTTCGAAATCCAGAACCAAAATTAATGTACAAATTGTAGTTATTTTTTAATAATTTATTTTATGATTCGGAAACTCTTGTGAGAAATCTCATTTTGGAGATTTCATTCTTCATTTCCGGACGAAGGTAAAGCGGGGAAAACAGGTTTTCGACGTCAAGCGTTTTCGTCGGTCGTTTTCGACGTCAAGCACGTGATGTGTTGGGGCGTTTGTTTTCTATGAGGGATTGCGTGGTTAAAGGAAATCGATTACTATTGCAGAGATAATCGATTAAAAAATCGCATTTAGTAATGCCGTAATTTTTTTGGCCAACACTTAGTTAATATCATATAATTTGTGGTGTGTTTGTGGAAAACGTTTTTCGTCTCGCTGACTGTTGTGGAAAGTTTTAAGTAATCCTATGTCAAAAATTTTGCCAAAATGTGCCAGAAAGGATTATTTATATGGGTAAAATAATGTATCGTGGTGAGGAAAAGGATGACAGCGACGCCAATTAACAAAGGGTTAAGGCTACTAAAAAATTGGTAATTACATTACCCGAGCAACGCCGGGACGGGTACAGCTAGTATATATATATATATATAAATTTCAATAAACATAATTTTAGAACATTATTATATCCATTGTTGACATTATTAAATCTCCCTCTGACAGGTTATTTTATGAAAATACATATATGAAAATAATAAAACTATTTTTCCACATGGCCTTAATCAATTATATAAGCAGAAAAATATAGTTAAGCTCAATTTTAGTGATGTGTCAGCTAATCCTATTTACCCCCAACTAATCGAAGAAAGTAAGATAGTAAAAAGAACTAAATAACAATAAAAGTAAGACTTTTGAATGTAATTTTTACAAAAATGCTACATTAAAGTTTCAAGAAAAGTTTATAAATGATTATCAATATAAAAAATTAAAAGCTTGGATTTTTTCTGTCAATAAAAAAATCATATCATTAAGCTATATCATCTATTTTTAAGTACTAAACTAAAGAATTATCATTTTCAGCATCTGGTATATGGTTTACTATTAACACGAGCTAATCATTTAAAAATAAACTTATTGAAAATATATGACATTGCAAATAATACTTATTGAGTTATAAATTTTACTAGCCCTAAATTAAATAATATAAATTTCAATTGTATTTTTGATAAACTGCATGATATGTTTCCTGTAAAAGAAATAAAAATTAAACGTGCTTTTAAATATACACTGCCTTTGGGTAGACGTATATTTAACTATAATCAGGTATAAAAAAATTATTCTCAATCTATCAATTTCAATTGTTTATGCCATCTGCCCAAAATACAATATTTATGTTGACACAGCACATGGTCATGTAATAACAGGCAATTTGGATATAGTTGATAATTTAGCACTGCGTGAGTTCATGAATTAGGGATCTAAATATAGATTATCTAGTACTTTTAATAATAAAAAGATTTTAAATTTCTTAAATGCTGATTTAGATAAATTTATTTATAAAATAGCTATTAATTATTCTATCCCAACAGAAGGCTTCAATCACTGGAAAATTAATTTACTGAAGCTAGTACATTCTAAACTACCTAATAATAGTAATTTCTATAATCACTCTTATGAAAACTTAAAAGATTCTATAAAAATCTTACAAGAGTATTTTATAATAACATATGTAGATAAAGCTGCTAACAATTATGCAATTATTTGTAAAAAATATTTTGCTATATGTTTAAAAAAACTGTTAGACAATAGTGATCTTTTTCAGCCTTTGAGAGAATCTACCTGCGTAATTATTGAGAAAATTGTTGCAAAATATAAACTACTAGGTATAACAGCAGATAACTTTCACTTTCCTTATCTTACTTTAGTTCCCAAGTTTCATAAAACACCTATTGCTTTTAGAGCAGTAACCTGTGATCACAAAACTTATGCTACTAAAGCAAGTGTTATATTATTAAATTACCTTAAATTTATCTATAAAATAATAACTTCTGGTGTTTGTAGTATAATTGACAAAAGCTATAGTCTGGATAGAAAACTACAAACATTAAATAACTGTAAATCTATTGCCATATATGATTTTAAAGACCTATTCAATAAAATCAATATAATTGATTTAAATAGAGCAATATTAACGTTAGTAAAAAATAATAATCAATACTTAAACAATGAAATTAATTTAATCATTTCAATAGGTTCTTATATTTTGTAACTAAACATAATTATATAGTACACAATAATAGTATCTACTTACATGTTAAAGGTGTACCACAAGGTGGAAATGCTTCAAGTATGCTAGCCAATTTATACTTATATTTTTTTGAAGTTGATAATATTAATAATATTGATAATAGCAACTACACAATATTTAGATATATTGATGACATAATTGTAATTAATAAAAGTAATATTAATATAGCCTTAAATTTTTACACTCTTAATCTGGAACTAATACAAAGTAGCCAACATAAACTTAATGTAAACTTTTTAAATATAAACATAAAAATGAATTCTCATTGCAATTTTACTTTTGATCTATATGATAAAATATCAGCTTATGACTCTAATATTGTTAAATTTCAAAATTACTCAACATGCTTACACAAATCTGTATTTAATAATATTATTATAAATCAGCTAGTAAGAATAAATAGTCTTTGTTCTAAGGTCAATAGGTATAAACATATTATAGAATTATTAGTGGTGCTAAAACGAAATTATTACCCTGATAGTCTTTCCAAGCACATAATTGGTTGTTTTAGATTTACTGAATAGCATGTTCTGTTGCTAATAATTAGTAATACTAAACTATAAGATTAATTAAAGTAAATAACTACTAAAAAAGAAAAAGAAAAAATAATAAATGACAACTAGTGTAATAATAATAATAAATAATAAATAATAATAATATCTCTTAGTCATAATAAATGTCTAAGTTAACTTAGGTAATATTGTCCTATAACACAGTATCCTTAGTAAGTCTGCTTCTGTGTTTACATTTGCTCCATGGTGGGAGTGTGCTCTCCTCCGGGAGTGTTGTTTCGGTGAATACCATCCGTAAGAAAGCACATCTCCTTGGTTTTCATGGTCCTGTTGCCACCCATAAGCCATTGATCACAATGTCCAACCGCGCTGCAGGGTTAATGTGGTGCAAGGCACGTCGAAAGTGGAACGTAGAAGAGTGGAAACGGGTTCTCTAGAGCAACGAATCAAGGTTCATCCTCTACCATTCTGATGGCAGGGTCTGGGTCTGGCGACTGCCTGGAGAACGCCTCCTGCCAGAATGCATTTTGCCCACAGTAAAGTTCGGCGGAGGTGGAATTATGGTCTGGAGGTGTTTCTCTTGGTATGGACAGTGACCCTTGATTTCAATTCATGGTAAGCTCAACACCGACGCTTATTGCACTATTTTGGATGACAGTGTGCTTCCTACCTTTTCGCAGTTTCGTAGCTTAGACCAATGTTACTCCCAGGACGACAACGCCAGCTGTCATGTTGCGAAGTCCATCATGGATTGGTATGGTGACAATGGGGTTAACCAAATGGACTGGCCTTCCCAGAGCCCAGACCTGAACCCTATCGAGAACCTGAGGGACGAGTTGAATCGCCTTATTAAGGGGTGCAACAACCGCCCAAAATCTGTGAAGAAACTTACATGTCTTCTCCAAGCCGAGGGGAAGAAAATACCACTAGCCGTCATACAAGGACTTGCGGAAAGCTGTCATTGCCTCTTGTGGACACTCTACCAACTATTAAATATGATAATACCTTGTTCTTCTTTTTAATCACAGGCGTATACACAGGCATGCAAACTCACACACACACACACATATATATATATATATTAATTAATTAAATATTTTATTAGTATGGCCGATTACAAGAAATTCGAAAATTGCATTTATGAAAATTCTCTATCGATCCGCCACAAAAATATGCAGACTGTGAAATAATTCATCCTTGGAACCTTTATCAAATTATCATTATTTGCTCACATTCTCTCATAATTTTCTTTTATACATTAACGAAAATTTTTTCCCGGCATTCTCAATTATCGTTTATCATTCTCAGACTAATAAACTTTATTCCATCTGATGAAATTAACTGCTATGATTGCTTTTGTCCTTTTATACGGGGAGAGAAGCGTGTAGATTTGTTCTTATTAATGATCAATCGATAAATTTATATCCATTTATTTGAAACAAAACGAATGTCGATGATATAGTGCGATAAGCAATTTTTTTTTACTTGGCAGTAAAACTAGCATTAATTGATACGCAATTTTAATTGCGTTAGTTATTAATGACAAATATTGGTAATTTTTATCATATCCATGGTTTGTATGAAGAAAAACGGAAACCAAAATATCTAAACCATTTAGTCTCATTAAATTACTGAAAGACGAATGATTGGTTATTATAAAATATTTCTTATTAAATAGCTGAAAGAGATTTCAATGATTCATTAAAATTGTTTTTTCCATTACGGTTTTATTATTATCATGACCAATTATACCGCCACTCAATGATATTTAACTAGTCCTATAAAAAATATTGAAAACTGAAGGTACAACTGAAGGCAAGCTCTCTCTCTCTCTCACCCTTTATATATATAATATATATATATATATATATATATATATATATATATGTATGTATGTATATATGTATGTATGTATGTATGTATGTAGGTATGTATGTCTGTATGTGTATATATATTTATAAATATATATAGAGAGAGAGATTTATATATATATATATATATATATATATATAGAGAGAGAGAGAGAGAGATTGATTTATATATATATATATACAGTCGGACCTCTATTTAACGAAGTCGCTAAATCCCGAAAAAAATTCGTTATATGGAAAATTCGTCAAATAGAGATTCAGCTTTTAAAATACTTTAAACACTTTAATTTGCCTTCAATTTTACTATTGTACTACTTCAATTTTACTACTTCGATTTTCAAGGACATCGAGACTAGTTCAAGGACATCGTAAAACCCTGTCAAGGTCATTGATAACCATAAAATGTGTTAAAAGAAAGAATAAGTTTGAAACATTCAGAAATATTTTGAAAAATATGGAGAGAAAAATATTGGATCACACGAAAAATTTCGATAAATAGAGAATGCACTTCGTTATTTGGAGGTTATTTTACGAAGAAATTTTCAAAATGTTCTTGGTTCCAAGGAAAAGTTCGCTAAATAGAGAAATTCGCAAAATAGAGGTTCGTTAAATGGAGGTTCGACTGTATATATATATATATATATTAAACAGCAGAAATAAACTTTTGATTCATCTTCATTATTATGTCTTAAAATTGATCTATACAATAAGGTATAAATCTTGTTAAAGAGCTTCTAATATCACAAGTGATGCCACATCATGGATTGTGCGTGAGTATTTTTATTGGTGGCTAAGTATTTCCAGCATTTTCCAGACAAATGAGCCAGAAGAATCCACCAAGTTTGAGGTTTGAAACAAACACTCAGATATACTTCAAATACTCTACATCATAAAGTAGTTCAACAAAATGGGAGTACAGTTCGTATGGTGAAACCGTTTTTATTGTAGGAACCTAAATTGCAGATTAGTTTTTGGGGTATAAATATTACGAATACTGGACGTGTCATAGGTGTAAATGATATTCCTCACAGGTAAACACTGCGTTATTTTCATCGTATTCTGTTGTTCCCCGAAGAAGATAAGAGTTCGAAACATAGATAAAAGTTTCAGTGACTTAGTTTGGAGATATCACAATATTTTAATAAAGCAACCATTATATATTATTAAAGAAGATCGCATCCAGTCCTAACATAAACCTACCAATGAAGACATCTAAACCGGTCATGAAATGAGGCTGGAAGTATACATGACTTGGAAAAGGTAACGTAAGTTAAACGCTACTGAAGTTAGGGAATTAAGGTTTGCTATTGTACAGTTGGCAGAACTAATTTTAACTGGGGACATCTACATATATAGCAACCTAGATTGAAAAATACTTCATTTTCTTTCGTAATTGTTAAATAAATATATAAATAAATATGAATAAAGAGAAAAAATTTATGCCGCACTCGGCGAAAAAAACATTTAGTTTTTAATTAATATTTTTAGTATAAACAATCTTGTTTCAGAATAAACTCGTTGCTAAGAATATTCCATTTGATATCCATGCCAACACTATGAGTAGCCTAAACTCTCCTCTTCTGAATAATAAATGTGATTGTACATTATTGCGATAAGACATTCATTTTTTTAATACACTGCTGGCCACCCAAATTGCAACACCAAGAAAGACAAGAGATATCACAACAAAATTTATTTTGTAGATAACATGTTGACCAAGTATCAAATGATTAAATTTATAGACTTCTCTGACTTGTGGTTCCTGCCAAAATCAGTAGCCTGAGTAGCCGCCATTGGTGGAGATCACCGCTGCCACACGCCTCGGCATTGATTCAAAGAGACTTTGGATGAGTTATTGGGGTACAGCAGACCAAGCAGCTTCCACACGTTGCCAAAGTTAATCTGCTGTGGCAGATGGGGATGGAATCTGGGTCAATCGTACAGCAACCATGGACCACATGTTTCCTATCGGCGAAAGATCCGGAGAGCGAGGCGGCCAGGGAAGCAATTCAAACTGGCGATTGACGAAGAACCGTTGGACAATGCGTGCCACGTGTGGTCGCGCATTATCCTGTTGAAATATGGCTGTGGGCAAGCCCTGAAGGTAAGGAAGGACAACTGGCTCCAACACCTCGGAGATGTAGCGCTGGCTGTTTAAAGTACCGGCAATGCGTACTAGAGGTGTGCGAGAGTGATATCCAATACCGCCCCATACCATAAAACCCGGTGCAGGACCAGTGTGGCGTTGCACAACGCAGCTGTACAGCATCCTCTCTTCACGGTGTCTCCAGACTCAAATGCGACCATCGTGGTGTTGCAGACAGAAGTGTGACTCGTCAGTAAAGACAATTTCATTCCATTCTTCAGTCCACATCCTTCTGTCATCGCACCTTTGGCGGCGGAGACGTCTGTGGTTCTGCGTCAAGGGTAGACAAGCAATGGACGTCTTGCGGACAGACCATTCTGCTGTAAACGGCGTCGAATGGTACGCGCAGACACCGGATGATGCGTTACAGACTGCATGTGCTGTGCTATGGTTCGTGATGTGACTGAGCGATCCGTCACTGCCATGCGCACAATTTGCCTGTCATCACGTGAAGTGGTGTGCTGAGGTGGATGCGATCGAACACGCCGGTCCGTCGTACCCTCCTGCATCCAACGATCACATATCCGCATTACAGTTGTTTGGTTTCGTCCAACACGACTACCGATTTCCCTGAAAGATAATCCACAATCTCGGTAGGCCACTATCCTTCCTCTGTCGAACTCGGATACTTGATCATAAGATGATCGCTGTTTTCGACGAGGCATAATTGATCGTTTTTTTTGAAAAAACCACAAGAAAAACACAATTGCCAAACTTGAAATCGTCGAAATCTCCAAGCCTTAAATAGCGCGCGTGATGTGCGTCTGCGCTGAAATTCTAATCATTTGCATATCTCACCTCCGCTAATGCATGTTGTAAATTTCATGTTATTTGCATGTTTCCTTCAGGGTGTTGCATTTACAGTGGCCAGCAGTGTACTAGCGCTTACTTTTAAATTACAAGAATGTTAAATTTCGAGGTATAAACTAGCTTCTTCCTGTCATGCATATGGGGTTATTCAAGCGTTTTTAAGAAAAATTGCAACTATTTTACTATTATATCGTTGCCACTTAAACTCAAATGTTTTCCAAACAGGACAAAATTCTTCACAAATGTAGAATTTAATGAAATCTTAAGCGATGCTCAAACTATACACATGTTTGCAACATTTATTATGTCACTTCTGTACATGTCAAGATTTGAATATTGCAGGCAATTTTTAGAAAATTCAGAATTTATCATACAGACAGGTGTAGCAGCGATAGAGTAATAATTAAGGGATAAGCAATAAATATAGTAAAAAATTTTCAATAGTTCAGTTTGGAGGAACAACACAGTTTATGGAATTTTTATCCAGTTTTATATGAAACAAATGTTTGTCGAATTGAAAAAATTATGTAGTGATAATCAGATGTGACATAATTTATGAAAATTCACGAAACATTAAAAATTTGGTACGTCATGCCTGAAAACTTTGACTTATTTAAAAAAATTACAGGGTTGTTTACTCAACCACCTCCTAAGTATACAATTATTTTTCAAAATGAACTTTATAAAAGATAATTTCACTAACGTATAATTCATATTCCGTAAATGTAATTTCATATGGGCCTTCTGTAAAAAAGTTCACAAGCAGTATTCTATAGCGTCATTAGTATAAAACATATTATTTTCAAAAGCTCATTGTATCTAAGGGCACTTATCCTGTGAAGGTCACATAATATACCATGGACATTGTATATCACTTTTATAGGAGCATCATAGAGATGAGTCAATATTACTCCCTGGTGCCAACTCAATTTTGACGACATCTGGAAGGGTCGAACCTTCTCCCATCCACTAACCACGTGGATGGACTTTCCAGGATACGGATTTAACGTGCCCACAAACGGCCCAGAGAAAAATCTTATTTAATGGCGGTTGTCGGAATTCGAACTGAGAACCCTCCATCGAATGCCCTAAGCACTACCCCTACGCTACCTCGGGTCCCAAATCATTAAAAATATATGTGTTTATTTTCTTCTGTTAGTACCTCAATAGAATCTTTCATATTCAGATTAAAATTTTGCTTTTTTCTAATTTATTACATAATACGATATGCTAGCAGCATCTCACAATTATTGTTAAGCTTTTGATATAAACCCTTAATATATTAATGGTTATGCAAATCTCATTAATAAAATTATGAACTAAATAAATATATAATCATGAAATCATTCAGTATGCAAAATACGCCAAGACAAATATTTAAACATCCTTAAATATTCACGTACCGCTTACTAGCATGTTCTTGCAGCGTCTAGCGAATAATCCATTTTTCCCCATTATCTAAGTCATAGCTTTAAATTTTCCTTTATCATTTTAAGCTGTATGATTTCATTCCTTCTAATGAAATGAATTACTTGAACTACTTTGGATTTCATGGAGGGGAAACGCCAAAGATAATTTTGTAAATGTCCAATAAATGCTTTGATACTAATGTGATGGAAATAAGTTTACTATGTATGTGGTAAGGTGCCTATCTTGCGGAATTCTTTATTCATGCAATGATATATGACTATATATGTCCCGAACAATAACATTCGTTTGGGGGTATAATTTTAATCATCTGTATATGTTCTTTGAATTGTTTTGTAAGAACGATGTTAAAGAATTATTTAGAATACTAGCTTAGAATGCTTAATTTAATTATCTATTGTAAACTCAAAAGATCTAGCACTGAGTGTCCCCCCAAGGAGGTGTGAAAATATAGAGGGAAGAGAAAAATCTGTTAGAGAAAATTCATTATTTTTGTCGGCAATCGTGACCTGAAAATTCCTGATACACAAAAAAAAACAATAAGCTGCATGTGTTTCTACTATGTTATTTCTCCTGGTAATTTTTTTAAAGATTTTTTATTAATATTTTATGAAAATGTCATTAAAATCTGAATTTTTATGCTTGTTCATCTAAAAATAGTTGCACGTAATTGCTCACAATTAATTTGAATTTAAGTTTTTCTACTACGCTCAAATTTCGTTCGTACAAAACGGTTTATCACCCGAGGACTTGGTGTTTTTCTTGGAGATAACAATTTTTTCTCTCTTATTGTCATTGTGTAGAATTTATTAAATAACCTTCTTTTAATGTTTTTTTTAGTAATTTCGGCAATCGTGACCTGAAGTTTCCTAATACACAAAATAGACCAATAAGTTGCCCTTTATGTTATTTTCTCTACTAATTCTTTTTTTAGTTTCAATTATTTTGTGAACTTTTTATTAAAATCTGAATTTCATTCCTTGTTAATCGATTCTCTAGCATATAATTTTATTTTTAAGTTTTTCAGTATCTTTAAATGTTAAAAGGAAATTCTGCCGCCATTTGTTTCGTCAGCAATCGTGACATGAAAATTTCTGATACACAAATAAACCAATAAGCTGCACGTGCTTCTATATTATTTCTCCTGGTAATTTTTTTAAAGATTTTTATGAATATTTTATGAACATGTTATTAAAATCTAAATTTTTATGCTTGTTAACCTAAAATTAGTTGCGTATATTTGCTCGCATTTAAATTTAATTAATTTTTTTCAGTATGTTCAAATTTCGTTCATATATAACGGTTTATCACCCCATAATTTGATGTTTTTCTTAGCAATAATAATTCTTTGTAACTTATTGTAATTCTAAGGAATTTCTTAAATTATCTTCTTTTAGTGTTTCTTATAGTAATTTCTCCAATCTTGACCTGAAGATTCCTAATACCCAAAATAGACCAATATGGCGCACTTGTATATATGTTATTTCCTCTGCTGATTATTTTTCTTAATTTTAATTATTTTATGAACTTTTTATTAAAATAAGAATTTCATTCGTTGTTTATCGAATTTTTAGAACTTAATTTTATTTTTAAGTTTTTAAGTATCTTTAATTGTTGCGAGGAAATTCTACCGCCATTAGTTTCGTTGGCAATCGTGGTATTAAAATTTCTGATACACAAATAAACCAAGAGGCCGCGCGTGTTTCTGTATTAGTTCCTCTAGTGTATTTTTTAGATTTTAATATTTTATGAACATTTTTTAAAATCTGAATTTTATTGCTTGTTCGTCTATTTTATAGCATTTAATTTTATTTTCCGGTTTTTCAGTATCTTTAAATGTTGCGAGGAAATCCTGTCGTCATTATATCATCCGCAGTCGTGACCTGAAAATTTCTGATACACCAAAAAACCAAGAAGCTGCATGTGTTTCTATGTTATTTCTCCTAGTAATTTGTTTAAAGATTTTTATGAGTATTTTATCAACATGTTATTTAAATCTGAATTTTTATGATTGTTCATCTAAAAATAGTTGCGCATATTTCCCCGCATTAAATTTTAATTTAATTTTTTTTTTTCAGTACGTTCAAATTTCGTTCGTACATAACGGTTTCTCGCCGGAGGATTTGGTGTTTTTCTCAGCAATAACGATTCTTTGTCGCTTATTGTAATTGTATAGAATTTTTAAAATTATTTTCGCTTAATGGTTTTTTTTAGTAAATTCGGCAATCGTGACCTGAAGATTCCTAATTCACAAAATAGACCAATAACTCGCACTTGTATTTATGTTATTTCCTCTGCTAATTCTTTTTTCGTAGTTTTAATTATTTTAAGAACTTTTTATTAAAATATGACTTTCATTACTTGTTTATCAATTTTTTAGCACTAAATCTTATTAAGTTTTTCAGAATATTTAAATGTTGCGAGGAAATACTACCGCCATGAGTTTCGTCGGCAATCTTGACCTGAATATTTCTGATACACAGAAAAACAAAGAAGCTGCGTATGTTTCTATGTTATTTGTCCAGGTTTTTTTTTTAGATATTCATGAATAATTCATGAACATGTTATTAAAATCCAAATTTTTGTGTTCGTTTATCTAAAAATAGTTGCTCGAATTTACTCGCATTTAATTTTAATTTAAATTTTTTCCAGTAAGTTCAAATTTTGTTCGTACATAACGGATCATCGTCCGAAGATTTGGTTTTTTTTGGCAATAATAATTCTTTGTCACTTATTGTCATTGTATATAATTTTAAAATTATTTTCGTTTAATGCCTATTTCAGTAATTTCGGCAATCGTGACCTGAAGATTCCTAATACACAAATTAGAGCAATAAGTTGTTGTATTTCATACTTTTGTTACTTATTATTTATTTGTTTAAAACAAAGAGTATTAATTATTGTTAACTTATAACTTATTATTAACACTGGATGAGTAATTAATTTCTCTTAGTTACACATGTAATTTCATTTTTATCGTATAGTGGTGAGCATTGCGTTGTGTATTACACTGCTGGCCACTGTAAATGCAACACCCTGAAGGAAACATGCAAATAACATGAAATTTACAACATGCATTAGCGGAGGTGAGATATGCAAATGATTAGAATTTCAGATCAGACGCACATCACGTGCGCCTGTGGAGCAACTTCAAAGCGCTATTTAAGGCTTGGAGATTTCGACGATTTCAAGTTCGGCAACTGTGTTTTTCTTGTGGTTTTTTAAAAAAAAAGATCAATTATGCCTCGCCGAAAACAGCGATCCTCTTTTGATCAAGTATCCGAGTTCGACAGAGGAAGGATAGTGGCCTACCGAGATTGTGGATTATCTTTCAGGGAAATCGGTAGTCGTGTTGGACGAAACCAAACAACTGTAATGCGGATATGTGATCGTTGGATGCAGGAGGGTACGACGGACCGGCGTGTTCCATCGCATCCACCTCAGCGCACCATTTCACGTGATGACAGGCAAATTGTGCGCATGGCAGTGACGGATCGCTCAGTCACATTACGAACCATAGCACAGCACATGCAGTCTGTAACGCATCATCCAGTGTCTGCGCGTACCATTCGATGCCGTTTACAGCAGAGTGGTCTGTCCGCAAGACGTCCATTGCTTTGTCTACCCTTGACGCAGAACCACAGACGTCTCCGCTGCCAATGGTGCGATGACAGAAGGATGTGGACGGCAGAATGGAATGAAATTGTCTTTACTGACGAGTCACGCTTCTGTCTGCAACACCACGATGGTCGCATTCGAGTCTGGAGACACCGTGAAGAGAGGATGCTGAACAGCTGCGTTATGCACCGCCACACTGGTCCTGCACCGGGTATTATAGTATGGGGCGGTATTGGATATCACTCTCGCACACCTCTAGTACGCATTGCCGGTACTTTAAACAGCCAGCGCTACATCTCCGAGGTGTTGGAGCCAGTTGTCCTTCCTTACCTTCAGGGCTTGCCCACAGCCATATTTCAACAGGATAATGCGCGACCACACGTGGCACGCATTGTCCAACGGTTCTTCGTCAATCGCCTGATTGAATTGCTTCCCTGGTCGCCTCGCTATCCGGATCTTTCGCCGATAGAAAACATGTGGTCCATGGTTGCCCTACGATTGACCCAGATTCCATCCCCAGCTGCCACAGCAGATCAACTTTGGCAACGTGTGGAAGCTACTTGGTCTGCTGTACCCCAAGAACTCATCCAAAGTCTCTTTGAATCAATGCGGAGGCGTGTGACAGCGGTGATCTCCAACAATGGCGGCTACTCTGGCTACTGATTTTGGCAGGAACCACACTTCACAGAAGTCTATAAATTTAATCATTTGACACTTGGTCATCATGTTATCTATAAAATAAATTTTGTTGTGATATATCTTGTCTTTCTTGGTGTTGCAATTTGGGTGGCCAGCAGTGTATTTCTCCAAACTAAAACAATAACCTAGATTCTATGGCTAACAGATATTCGCAAATGATTACTCAGAAAATATGACAGACACAATTTTAACTGAGGGAACAAACCAAATATTTTATTCATTTCTTTTAATACAAATTAATAAAATCGTTTCACTTTAACCAATATAATTTATTAAAGATTTTCCCTCATTGCTTTTACTTCATAATAAATTCTACATACAAAAACATTCTGCTTGTAATAATAATAGCATTAAATGATATTCCTCATATTAAAATTATTAAGAATTCATTTAAACATTTTTTTTCTAATTCTTTTATCTTAGTTTTAATTATTTTAAGAACTTTTTATTAAAATTTGACTTTCATTCCTTGTTTATCGATTCTCTAGCACTTAATTTTATTTTAAAGTTTTTCAGTATCTTTAAATGTTGCGAGGAAATTCTACCGCCATTAGTTTCTTTGGCAATCGTGGTATTAAAATTTCTGATACACAAATAAACCAAGAGGCCGCGCGTGTTTCTATATTAGTTCCTCTAGTCTAGTGTATTTTTTAGATTTTAATATTTTATGAACCTTTTTTAAAATCTGAATTTTATTGCTTGTTGGTCTATTTTCTAGCATTTAATTTTATTTTCAGGTTTTTCAGTATCTTTAAATGTTGCGAGGAAATCCTACCGCCATTAGTTTCATCGGCAGTCGCGACCTGAAGATTTCCGATACTCAAATAAACCAAGAAGCTGTATTTGTTTATATGTAATTTCCCTTGGTATTTTTTTTAGATTTTCATATTTAATTAACTCTTTATTAAAATCTGAATTTTATTTCTTGCTCATCTGAATACAGATGATCGTATTTTTTAACAATGAATTTTGTTTCATTGTTTTTCGTTATTTTGAAATGTTTTCCGTACATAAATACTTATGTAACAACAGTATGAAACATTCTTTATAATATTACTTTAATTTAATTAGCTGTTGTAAACTCCAAATCACTTGCACTGAGTGCCTCAAGCCTGGTGTGTACTAACCCTATTGTATTCGCTCACCTCAATGTGTACCTATGGTGAAAATATCTCTACTATTTACAGCTAAATAAATGGTGATAATCCAATAAAAATGGTATTTTCAAATATCCTGTACTTTTCTGTACCTTTCAACAGGATTCATTTTGTGAATTTCGTCTCCCAACGGAATTTATGAGCGTTTAAAGCACATTATACCAGATTTTTCTCCAGAATAAATTAAATTTCATGATATTATTTGCATTAAAAAAAAAGAAACGAAAAATGGCTCAAGGTATAAAATTTCTTTCTGAACTAAAAAAAAAAAATACAATAAAAAAAACATTCAAATCCAAGTCGGCAATCCTTGGACAAATTTTCTCCTTAGGTTAACACTGAGGTGAGCGAATCCAATATTGTTAGTAAACTGCAACTTTAAGGTACGTTTTGCTTGGAAGCGACTATATCCATGATTGCAAAGCGATTATCGTGGGCCAATATCGATTCTGACGATGATCGCTCGAAGCAAAGAGATACAATACAAAATTATGCTGAGCAGTGTTCCGAGATGATCGCTCGAAGCAAAGCGATACAATACAAAATTATGCTGAGCAGTGTTCCGAGATGATCGCTCGAAGCAAAGCGATACAATACAAAATTATGCTGAGCAGTGTTCCGAGATGATCGATGTTCTTATTGCTAATTCGGATCTTTACACTTCCAGTTTCATAGTAATGTTGTATCATACTGTCTAAGTATGACGTCAGTTTGAAAGAGTGAGGTTACAACTCCGTTTTACTGTTTTTGTATCGTTTTTTTTTCTTTTTGTTTATCGATATTTGCTCCTTTAATCTTTATGTAAATTTTACGTAACTACTAAAGTATAAAAGGGAGTACATTCTTGTGACCGGGAGCATTTCTTTATTGTTTTGACTTGTCTATGCTTTCAAGCTGTTTGGGGAATTTACCCAATGCTAAGTTAAATAATCGTGACTGGAAATAAACTGGTTTTTTATTTTAACTTAACTTTCCTACGAGTCATCTGTTTTTTTTTATTATTATTAAGCTCTGCTATTCTTCACTGCGTCATGTATGCAACAGCCTCTTTTTACAGATTAATCAACAGTTCTACTATCGCTCTGTTATCATCGCAATAGTCGATCCAAACAAAACATACTTTTAAGAAAGTGAGAAAATAAAGAGGGATTGAGGCAAGACGAGAAGACTCTGCAGCCATTAGTTTCACCGGCAATCGTGACCTGAAGATTTCTGACACGTAAATAAACTAATCAGCCTCATGTTATTTCCCTTGTAATTTTTTTTTTAATTTTACTACTTTATGAACTTCTTATTAAAATCTGAATTTTATTGCTTATTCTTCTGAAAAAAAATCTTGTTTAATTTTATTTTAATGTACCTCAGTTTCTTCAAATGTTGTTTGTGCTTAAATATTTAGCTATAATAATTCGTTACTTAGTAGCTATAATAATTCATAGGTGCTTACTGTCGTTATATAGAAATTTTTCAATTATTTTTTTAATGGTTTTCTTTCTATTTTCGGGAATGATGACCTGAACCTTTCTCATACAAACCAACGAGATGCATGTGTGCCCTTGTTTTTTCCCATGGTAATTTATATTCTAATATTTTATTAAAATCCGAATTTTATTGCTTGTTGAACTAAAAACAAATGCAAATATTTTCTAGCATTTAATTTTATTTTGATGCTTTTCAAAATCTTAAAAGGTTATTCATACATAAATATCTATTGCACGGAGGTTTGTAGTATTTCTTACCTATAATAATTTGTGGTTGCGTATTGTGACTTTATAGAGATTATTTATTTATCTTGTTTAATGTTTAACTTTAGTATTTTCTGTAATCATGATCTGAAATTTTCTGATACAGAAATAGACCAACACGCCTTATGAGTTTCTTTGTTTTGAACCCTTTTAATTTGTATTTTAATATTTTATAAAATTTTTAAAATATAAATTTTATTGCTTGTTTACCTATAAACAGTTACGCGCATTTTCTATTATTTAATTTTATTTCAATGTTTGCCAGCATCTTCAAACGTTGGTCGTTCATAAATATTTATGTAACAACAATGTCTGACAATTATTTAGAATGCTATTTTAATATAATCATCTATTTTAAACTTCAAAGTACTTGCATCGAGTCTTACCAAAAAGGTGAGAAAATAAAGGGGAAATGGCAGGTCGACAAAAATTCTGCAGACATTAGTTTCATCGACAATTGAGATCTGAAGATTTCTCATACACAAATAAGTCAATAAACGGCATGCGTTTCTATGTCGTTTTCTTTGATAATTTTCGTTTCTAATATTTTTTGATCTTTGAATAAACATCAGAATTTCTTGTTAATCTAATATCAGGTATGTATACTTTCTAGCATATGATTTTATTTATTTTTTTTCAATATCTTCAGATGCTGTTCTTCTATTAATATTTACAGCAAGTGGATTTGCTGTTTTTCTTAGCAATAATAATTAATTGTCGTTTATTACCATTATACAGATTTTTTTATTAACTTCTTTTAATGATTTTCTAGGTATTTTCGGCTATAGTGATGTGAAGATATACAAATTTTTTGATTTTCTGATATACAAATAAATCAGTGAACCACGCATGTTTCTATGTCGTTTCCCGTTGTAATTTATATTTTAATATTTTATGAACTTTTTATTAAAACAAGAAATATGTTGCTTCTTTATTTAAAAAATCATTGTGCATACTTTCTGGCATTTCATTTTCTTTTTAATCTGTGTTTCAGTATCTTGAGATGGTTTTCGTACATATATATTTTTATAGCACGTGGATTTGTTTTATTTCTTTGTTATATTTCATTGTCACTTATTGTCGTAACATAGATTATTTTTAATCATATGCTTTTATTTATTTTTATTATTTTGGGTATTTGTCATATGCTAATAAGAGATATCAGAAAAATGAATGTAATAATGTATGTAATAACATATTATGCAATTACATATAATGTATGTAATAACATATTCATTATTACATAATGTATGTAATAACGAATACCTGCATTTCATTATTACATAATGTATGAAATAATGAATACCTGCATTTCATTATTACATACATTTTTGATTGATTTTTAAAAATTTGTTGTCTCTTTAATTATATGTCAGTCTTTCTTCTTAAAGTCCTGTTAACTATTTCTGTAATGCAAGCAAACTTTCTCACATCACTCCGTTTATCCCTTTGAGGGACACCGTTAGCACAGTGCAAACGCCATATATCTAGTCTTTTATCACTTGCTTTGAATGTATTACAGTTAAATGAGTAGAAAAATGGTTAGTACTTCCATCTGTTATCAGTTTAAAGAAGTGAAAACATTTTGCAACCTATAATTGAAAAAAATTTCAAGATTATTTAGGTTAAAAAAAATTTTAAAAAAAATCTGCACCTTGCAAACGGGGAGGTTATTGCCCCTGAAAAGGTTAAGTACAAGGTTACTTTGTTGTTCTTTCTAATGTCCCCTGCCTGGAATTTACTGCAGGCCAGGTCCATACAGTCTAGTGGGCTGAGGGGTGTGTTTCCGGTTTATAATGGCACGAGAAGGATCGGAGCCAGATTTAGCCAGATGTCACCTCAATTTTGGCAGAGCACCTCTGGGGGGGGGATATGGGTGGATCGTACCATCCCTCACCCTCTCTGACTTCATAGAGGGACTTTCCAGTCTACAAATTTAACGTGTTCATATCGGACCTAGACACAGAGGTATTTAACGGCACTTGTCGTGATTCGATCCGAGCCCCCTCAGCACCAAAAGCCGACATTTTACCGCTAGGCTATATCGAATCCTACAAAGTTACTTTAAAGGTTATGTGCAAAAATATTTTGTCATTTCCTATTTTTGCGCTGTTGTCAATGAATCTCCAAAGGAAAGATAAGTAGGCACAAAAATAGCAGATAATATGCACAGCAAAAATAAAATACTCATTAGTTCAGTTAAACTCAATTAGAGCACAGACACAAAGAGACAACATTAAAGTCCTAAGTTTCCCAGATATTATTGGTAAAAATGAAATTTGTAACATTTTTGCTAATATACTACCTTTTCGCATTCGTACAAACAATAGATATACATTTTTTTAAAAGTAAATGAGAATAAACAGTGTTAATTATAGTTACAGTGTTAATTAGTTAGATACACGCAAAATTACCGGCATATAACGTAAGCTAAATCGTACAACTAATTGAAACCCATTGATATATAGGAACAAAATGTTTAGCTTGTACTTTTAAATAATAAATTTTATGTTTTGACGATACTAAGAGCGTGACAAATTATTCACAATAGAAAATGTGTCTATATATATAATGAAAATATATCTGTAGTGTTTATGTCAGGATGTTCTGGCAATATATATTTTGAAATTTCAAAAAGCTATCTTTTGATAAATTAACAAAGCAATTAGTAAATTTTAGAACACATTTTTAGGTTAGCTGAAATTTTAGTATTGGACCAAGTGTAGAATGCATATGATAAAAACAGAAAAAAATTACATAGCATATATGATGACTTTAAAGTATATTTTTTCTGTTATGCTAAACTCATTAAACAACGTGTCACATAATTAATTAGTAGAAATTTTAATTTATTAATGCATAAAGTGCTGAAAATAATTTCCTGTCCAGATTTTGACTGAAAGTTCTATAACTCTAAAATGAATTAAATACAACATTAAGATCATCGTTCAAAACAGAATGGAATTACATAGAAAATAGTGTAAAGTGTTTATTTTCTAAAGCATGTATCAGGGGTAGCCGAGCTAGACTGTGTTAAGGGTCATTTTGAATAGTAAATATACAGAGAAGAGTCAAAAACAAAAGAAGTTTAGATTTGATATCTATATATTTAAGTTGCCAAGCCGACTTTTTGGGCAGTTCGTGAGAGAAAACTACTGCATGAATTTACTTCATTTTGATTTTAAATGAAAAATTGTAATCTGTAGATTTGTCAAATTTGGTTTTCGTAACCGCAATTTCTATCATTTACGATAATTTAAAATTGAAAAATTTATTTTTGCACATGCTCAGTGGCATGTTTAAATCTGGCTTTAGAAACTCACTGTTTCTCCGCATGCTCAGTGACATGTTTTAATGATTAAAACTTTTATTCCGATGAGTCTCTCTAAATCTCTCTCTGACATTTTTTTTTTATTTTTATGATAATTATGTTTGTGAAATATAAGATTAAACCTCATGGAAATTGTTTATTTCGCGCTGCTTAGTTAGCGATAATCTACAATTAAAAAAAAAAAATGCTTTCTGCGCATGCTCAGTGACATTTTTAAATCTGGCTTTAGATACTCACTAAGCAAGCGGCAGTTAAACACATAAATTTGTTTCTGCACATTATTATAATTTTCAACATTTGGCAATGATGTGATGAGTATAATTTGTGTATTACTACATTTATTTACTCTCTAGCCGTCATTTTTGACGAGTACCAACTACTGAAATGAATATTAAAAGGCGTTTTTTCTAATTTTTTTTTATCAAAAGGATCACCCTTTAATTGTTAGATTAATTATTCTAACTAAATTCTTTGATAGTTTTAATAGCTTTAATAATTATTTTCCCTTTAATTGTTTTTCCAAATTATTCAAATCTGGTATACATCGAGTTACTGTTTATCGTAGCAGAACGGGTTGCCCAAATTGGTCGGCAGATCTGTACTGTCCGTCCGGCGCCCAGGCCTATTAAAATGACCTGCTCCGAACTTGGGAAATCAATCCTCGACTGCATATACAGGTTTTGCTACTTAGTGACCGGTCGGTAGTTCGATATAGGCGTAGTTCGATAGGTCAGTAGTTCGATATTCGTATGGCGTATAGGCGAGAGCCGTGGTCGCCTTAATATTTTCGAAACTTATCGTAGCAGTACAGTTAAATGTTGATTCCTTAACACTGACAGGTGTGTGTTTTTTATCAACCTAAATATAGAACAAAGGGATTCACAATTATAAGTTGTACCAAATGTTAGGGTCCTTCGACATTCCGTAATTTTAATTTTGGGGTTCAAATTAGCGATTCTCGCCATAGTTTGAGAATGGAGCTTCTGAGAAAGTGGTAAATAGCCAAGAAAGTGAGAAATAGTTAGGTCTTCCCTGGCGTGTATAATGATTATAAAAACAAAGTTAATGCATAAACTGATTAATCAGCTTTCTATATAAAGATACTAAAAACACAATAAAAACACATTTTTTTTTAACTTGCTTGATTACATTCCTCTTTTACCACGCATGGCTTCCTGCATTCCTGAATGGGCAAATGTTAGAAAATCCTCCTGGTTTAAAGAATACTGAAATTACTCTCCATTTTTTTAAGTAAATGCGTAGTCCTTCAAATTGTCGTTATTCATATTACAAAGGTTAACAAAATTGCAATTTAAGTCTCAAAATTTCTTTTATTGCTATAATGATTGAAATGATCATAAGACAATTTCCCTATATAAACTCATTAGTCGAATGCAATTAACTGTAAGTTAAGCATACGTATATCGAAGAATCTTTCATGTAGAGAAAAAAAAATTCGTTTCCTCTTCCACATAATATGCTTACAAGAAGAAAAAAAGAAACAGGAAAGAGATGCATAACTTTGTCACATGTCGGGTATAAGTCACAACAGCTAATGAAAATGATGGATGGACAAGATACACGTTATCTTGGCACAAGATAAGTTTACATTCTTGTCTGCGGAATGGTAACTTTTCCAAAAATACCGGTAAGATGAAGGAGAGCGGATATTTTCAAAATTGTGCTCAGAAAGTATGCACTCAGTATACCTCCCCCCTCCCCCAATAAAAAGAAAGCTAATATCATAACCAACTGAAAATATTAAAGACCTTATAATTAAAAAAAGGTATATATATATATATATATATATATATATATATATATATATATATATATATATATATATATATATATATATATATATATATATATATATATATATACAGTATATGTGTGTGTGTGACAAAACTGATCACAACATCTTAAAAATTAAAATGTACCACTAAAAGTTAAAATAGACATTTTTTTTATAATCCAATATCTATTATTGCTTTCCATACACTTTACATAATTTGACATCGTTATATATTCAAACCTGTACAAGTATATATAGAATCGTCTAAGCTCTCTACTTTTTTAGCCTTTGTAAGATTGCACGAGGATTTAAGTCATGCATAAAAAAGTACTGTTGAAGTTTAAATTCACTTCTTTTAATTTACAATGTAGTAGTTCCTTGTGGTACTGAATGAAAAAGTTTTCAAGAATTTCAAGAAAGAGACATCTAAACTCATGCTAAAATTTCTTGTATATAGATAGAGCCGCCCACATACTTTAGAGTAACGAGCTTCGAATGAGTGGGTTTAGTTTAGCATCCCGGTGAATGGTGCTCCAGTGTCGCTCTATTAGATTTGCTTAGCTTAATGTCAACATATGTAGAAAACATTTCTTTCTTCCATTTTCCTTCATTACATGAAAGGAAAATAAAACTTTTAAATTTGGAATTTTTCTGGGACAAAGTGAGGTATATGCTGTATTAAAAGTAAATAATTTCGTTTGATGGGTGAAATTTATAAAATGGGAAAATAGAAGTGTGCTAAATGTTAGGGCTATATGGAAATACCATTTTTATTTGAATATCCATATTTTTGTACATGTAAAGAGTAGAAAAATTGGCTTAAAACACTAAATTTTCTGGAAATTTTCTCCTTTTCTAAGATGTTTGGGAGGGGAAGGGAGGATGATTGATATCTCTGAAGAGACCACCTATCGTAGTAGGTGGCACTGGCCACTAAGCTTCTCACTTGAACGCTCCCCGACGTCAGTCTCCTTTTTTTGATGGGTCGAAGGTTCTACGGGTATTCTTTTCTTGCATTTTCTGTTCTTGAGAACATGCTACGATTTGATGTCAAATTTGAATGTCAGTTTGTTAACACCAACATGTGAAACATACAAGTATTTCATAACGAGAATAATTATCCTGGAAGGTTTAAATAAAGGACGACAAGTTTTTGCAATTTTAAATTAACATTATGCTAAACAATAATAACTGCACCTTCAGGGACCCAACAGAGTATTTCCCAACGACATATGGCATCCTCCTATGTATGTCATCTCAAAGTGACACTGATACTTATGACTAGCGTGAAGAGTTATCCTAAATCTGCTGCATTCCCTCCCACCACCGACCTCTTCTGACGCCTTGGCTAAAGAAGCGAGGCAACTAAATGAGGAATCTCCTCATTATGTCACACTTTGTGACAATAACTCAGTTGTAAAGTCAAAATTCAGAAATAGGGTCATCGAATTAAAATATCAGATATGTGAACTAAACACCAACAGAAAAATTACAGAAACCTTAACAAGACTGAGAACTCGGCACTTCAGAGGGATGAGAATTCAACAGGATGGAACCAGGACCTATACTAATTGCAGAAACTGCCCCGACACCGAACTGAGACCTGATCATGTTTTCTCTTGCCCTGTAATAATACCTGCAATGCAGCAGATTAGTTATTGTCCCCAAGAGGACCATTCTGTGGACAATTGCCTCCAGACATCTGAGGTTGTGTGAACCGCCCACGGTGTTATTTAGCTTGACTGTCCATGGACATGACAAGCAACTAACAGACCTCTTCAAACCTTAAGCCTCGTTTTAGGTTTAGGTTGTACTAGTGCAAAACGTACATAGGACAGGGCAGACACTAGCTTTTCGTTTAGCAAAAATCGAATAGATGTCTCGATGAAGATAACAATCTCATTCGTATTTGGAGAAGGTATAGGCGAATGGGAGAAACAAGATTTTGTTTTCGAATTCCTCCCACACAATGTAACGAGAGTTACACTGTTACGGCAGAGAGCTATTTATTTCGATGTCTGTAAATCTCCTAAGGAAGGTATACATGCCGAGAAGGACGGCTAATGAAGAGCAACGAACACATTGGGGCGGATTTCAAGGAACCAATTCGGCGTTCGGTTTGAAATTTGGTTGGCCATCCACTTTAGTTAATTTTCGGTGAGTGAAATGTTCTGGTGAATAATCCAATACTTACTATACTGAGCAACTCAGATTCCAATAACGAACAACAATATTAATTTAATTATTGGAAACCTATCCTACTCGAAATGGAAACAAGCAAAGCGTTAAAATATTCCAAGCTGTGCACATGCAGCGAATCTGTAAACATACAGTGACCAACACCTAAGGAAGAATAACGGACTTTGATGTACCGCTTAGTAAGCGAACAGGGGTAAAACCAAACAAACGCATTCGGTGGTTTTCTTTGGTGCTTGCACATCTAATGAAAAACTTTTCTCGTTATCTTTCTTTCGCTGTATGTCTGCACACCTTATGATGAATATATCATGATTACATTCCGTATGGTCAAAGATTATTCTATAAAATGTCTTACAGTGATCCTACAGCATCAACAACAAACTACAAGAAGATAATGATAAAACTCCCAAGTCATATTTTTTTTTCAAAACTTTCGTTTTTCTATAGCCATCTTCCCTGACCTTTATGTTCGAAGTTCCAAAGGGATAACATGCCTGAAGTATTTAAACCAAAGACAATTGAATGAATACTCTAATATCTACCTAATACACACAACAAAAAATACATATATACATACATACATACATATATACAAACATGTATGCCTTGTGCGTAGCTCATTTGTATCGTTTTCTCAAGTGGCTTTTTTTCGATTAATTTATATTTTGTTCTGCGATTTTTCAAGAATACACAATCCTCTATCTTTCAAAATTCAATACTTGTCAGCTCAGCTCATGCAAATTTTCGTACCAAAAGAGTTTTTAACTAGCCAAAAAAAAAACACCCCTTTCTTTAGCGTAACATTTCAGTCTGTTTCAATTTTTAATACGCCGAGCTTCTGAATATCCTCCCTCAATAAGTCTACTTTTTTTCCTTTCTCATATTACAACTCTGCAAATAGATTGTCGTTGTTCACAAAACGTGACTTGCAACGAAAATTTGATTTTTATATCGAAATGCAGTTATAAGACTTTTTTTTCTTCTTTCTCGACTGTGTTTCGTTTCCCAAGAATAATGACCCCATGCTTCAATAGTGTTTGCAAAAAGAAAGCTCTGAACGAAATTGGAGGAGCTGTATGTGTTAAGGTTAGGAATGTACTTTAGCAAGTGTTGGATTTTTTTTAGAATAATTAAAACGTTTCTTCGCGCAATAACTTGTTACTAATGAATATACATTCATATATTTTCGTGTATAACTATAAATAAATAGCTATGATTCCAGATTTATTATTTATATATATATATATACATACAGAGGCTCTTCGCACATTTTTTAGACGATTTTGTTAATTGGTAATAAAAAACCGTTTGCTGCAAAAGAAATAATTGCAATTGTACTATGTTTTTAAAAGTCAAAATTATCATCTGCGGCTTGAAAGTTTTGTTTTTATTCAAAATGGCGTTTTTAACGAAACAGTGGTTCCAAGGCAACCTTTATGCTCTTTCCGAAGAGAAATATGCATACTCCGTTATCCAAAAATGATGTGAGAGTCATGGTTTTGTGATATCTAAAGCGTCGATAGGTAATATCGTCAACAAGAAAGGAAAAAAACGTCAAATTGGAGCCTCAAGTGGGACAAAAATTCCAAACAAGTATCCAAAGAAAAAACGGACATCTTCGACTATTGCAAAGGTACGTTGTTTAATGTTAAAAGAAAATCCCCCTAGTCAAAGGACAGTTGCAAAATCATTAAAATGCTTGGTGTCCACTGTAAACAAAATGATAAACGTTGATTTAAATCTTAAGAAAGCGAAAAAACGCAATGTGCATCGTCTTCTTCCAAATCACATCGCTGAACGCAGGACACGCTGCAGAATTCTATATGAGAAACACTTATCCAAAGAAAAATGGAAAACAATTGTCACAATAGATGAATCATGGGTGTATTTAAATGATTGCAACAAAAAAAGGGTCATTTATTATCATAAAAGGGGAGAAAAAAATTTAAATACATGGTTCAAAGAATCGAAAGAAAGTTTTTCTAAGGGATTTATGATTGTTGCTGGTTTTTCTTTTAATGGCAAGTTAAAAATAAAGAGAGTGGAAAAAAATGTCAAGATTAACTCCAAATACTATCAGGAACATATTTTATCGCCAATTTTTCTGAATGAAATACCATCGCTTTACCCACAGTGCCACCAATCTGTGAGACGCCATCAGGACAAAGCTAGCAGTCACACATCAAAATCCACTGTAAATTTCCTAAAAGAAATGGAACAAAAAACTGGTATCGAGGCCATACCCTTCACTAATATCCCTACTAAATCTCCCGATGTATCACCTATGGATTTTTGTGCTTTCGGACTTTTAAAATCAGCATTATCCAAACGTCGTCCCAAAACCCTTACAGGACTCTGGAAATCTGTTCAGGAGGAATGGGATAGAATACCTCATCTGACACTTCAAAAGGCATTATTATCCTGGAAATTGCGGTGTCGAAAGATAGTTCAGAATAAGTGATGTCAAATAGAACATTTAAAACACAAAAATTTTATGTAATTTAGTTTTGTGAATAGAATATACATCGTCTAAAAAATGTGTGAACAGCCTCTGTATATACAGGGTGGTCATAGAAAACTTTGCCGATATATGGACCTCGAGCGGACGTTCCGTTCAACCGATCGAGATGAGATTTCAGATATAGTTATTCAGAGGTATGAGCTCGGAATTCCCTGAACAGCAGCAAAGCGGTTCTCACCGTTACGGTTATAGGAATAGAAACTGGAAATTTTCGAATTGCACCGCCCACTTTTTCCCGTTGCAAAATGCTCAGCGCATGCATGAACCCTAAATAGCGTTTGAACGGTACGTGTATCACAAAAAACGGATGCGTTATGCACGCACAAGAAACAGATCTGCGAACGGCCAACAAAAACACGATGATAACACCCATCTGGAAAATTTGTAATCCAAATAAAAGTTTTCTTTTGTCCAATCTGTGTTGTTATCAGTGATTGACGTTTTGCCTCTGTCTTATGCAAATTTCCTCTGCGTCCCGATCGGGTTTTTGTAGGCCGTTTGCAGAGCTGTTTTTTGTGACTGCATAACGCGTCTGTTTTTTGTGATACACGTACCGTTACAACGCTATTTAGGGTTCTCGCATGCGCTGAACATTTTGCGATGGGAAAAAGTGGGCATTGGTATTCGAAAATTTCGAGTTCCTGTACCTATAACCATAACCGTGAGCGCCACTTTGTTGCCGTTCACAGAATTCCGAGCTCATACCTTTGAATAACTATATCTGAAATCTCATCTTGATCAGTTGTCCGGAACGGCCTCTAGAGGTCCATATGAGGGGATCACAACCATAGTGAACCAAGTCCATCTAAACTAAATTAAAGAAATCAAGGTTTGAAGTTTTTTATGTGTAACAATTTCTAGTCAAGTGATATTGTAGAGACAAATATGACATTATATTGTTAAAACTGTGTCTTTTTTAATTGTCCTGCATATATAAGTAGGAAATAAATATTTCTGTTTCATATTGTGTTTTTCACTAAAAAACTTGGACTTGTTTCGCTATGGCTATGAACATTCTATTGCATGGAAGAATACTATGTTAGAGATTAATAAAGAAAACTACAATAATATACATTATGTGAATGAAAAAGAATAAAAATTTAATTCTTGATTCACTTTTCCAATGCAAACAAAAAATAACCTATGACTCATGATGCCATTTAACTTTTCTTAATTACAGTATGCAATAGTATCATCATCTTCCTCTTTTACCGAACTAATGTCCTGGAGCCTAGCATTTGTTTCCACGGGAAGGTTCTTGAAGAAATGATGATGGAACAGTGGAATGAATGGAAGGAGATCCCTCATATCTTTCTTTTTGGCAACACTAATCTTTCTCCTACCATAGTACAATGTCTCTTGAGTAACAGATGACAGAGAAAGCAACTGTCGTCCACGAGCCTTCTTTTGAAAATGTATTTCCCGGAAAGGTACATCGTCATTCAAGGTTTCTTTGAACAGTAAAATGAAAGGACAACCTCTCATAACTCACAACCATCTAATATCCAGCTAATTTAAAGCAGCTCCCTCGGTGTCCTTCTTTCTGTTTGTGATGGTATCTTCTAATGATCTCGTAGACACGAAATAAGAATGTTTATTATTTATGACTGTAAATTTAGGATGTTTTCTCTTTGCATTTATTATAGTTTCTTTCCAATCCCTTGGAACGTAAATATGTTCTTTCGACTTGCTGCTTCAATCACTCCAAATTCTGCATCATTGGGAAGGAAGGAATGACTAGAGACCATGAATTTGTGGTCAATTTTCTGTGCTACAATGTCTGTGTTATTGGCTAGTTTCAGAAGTGTAAGGGCCAATTTGATGTTCCGATTTTGCCCACAACAGGCATCAGAGTATAGAACAATATCCTTATGATATTCAGCATTATTTTTAAGATGTCTGATTATGATGAGAGCCTCTTCCGTCCTCTGTCTCATCCCATAGATATATGAATCCAATATTATCATTAAAGGAATGTATCCCAAAATTATAAACGTGGAGATTACGTTTATAATAAGCTACTGGTGTTGTGAGTTTAGGAAAGGGAAGTGGTTTCTGTAAGTCTAAAGTATAGTAGTATCTATCATCTGAAGCTTTTTCCTTGTCTCTTTTTATTTCGGTTCTAGCCTGCTCTGCTATCCTCAAATGGAGTTCCTTTTTGGTCTCAAGACTTTTTATGGTATTTTCTTTATTCTCTGCTGACAACTGTGTTGAAATTTCATCGCACAAATGACATGTATCTGTACTTGGCAACTTGAAATGTAAATTGAACTTCGTTGTGAAAATTTTACAATAAAAATTTTCTTTCATGGGGATCCTATCCTTATCTCTTCATTCCTCTCCATACATGTCATACATTTTACGAATGGAAAGATCATGATGAAGATACTTTCTCTCAGAATTATCTTTCCTGTAATAGTGACTTTGATGAGCAGGAAATGACTTAATGTGTGCCACAATATCAGAAATGTCAATTTTGTTACCAGGGGTATGCCTGCCTCTGGAGTCTACAATGGCGGATACATCATTTTTGGTTAAACATCTATAAACACGGCCCCAACTTTGCTAAAACAAAATATATTATTCAACTGTACTCGATGTTAAAATGTCCTATGGACTTGGTTTAATATGGCTGTGAAGATTCATGAACTTTCTTTTCCCACTGTTCCTACAGGGGCCATCTCTGGGAGTGAAAACGTATTAATCACTTGATTCACTATGGCAGTTAATAGAACATGTTTTTAAGTTACTCCAATATGAACTATCTACATTTTTAAAAAATACGGACTTGGTCCACTATGGTTGTGAACCCCTCATATATCGGCAATTTTTTATGACCACCCTGTATATATATATATATATATATATATATATATATATATATATATATATATATATATATGTATATATACGAATAATTTTTTTTATTATCGGCATCCTAGTGTTCTTCAGATGCAATTCTTAGTCTTACAATTCCATAGGCTTGACAGAAGAAGTGTATCACTCTAACTTGGCTTACGCAGAGCTAGATACCGACTCCACAATACTTCTCAACTGATGTTTTTGTCTTTTCTGACATGTAGCCAGCCCTGTCACCAGCAATAGCATGGGATCTTAGAAATCGCCCTCATCGTTATTCTGTAAATGTAACACCGTCACGCTTAGGTGTAAACATCTCTTGAAACATTCATGTAGTCGCACTGTTAGTTAATTGCTAATCCGAGACAAAATTAATTGTTTCGTTTTTCCCAGCCACAAAAATAAGCACAAAAGGGAATTTTTTGACGAGCTGAATTATTTATAATTGAGACATTTTGATTCAAAGCGTTTCAGTGTTTTGGAAATTAAGCGTTACTTACCAAAAGAACGGCGACAAAAATATAAGTAACTTCCAAAAGTTACTATCCGTAGCGGATATTTTTAGCTGCAAAATAATCTTGCAAATTTAACTGCCGAATGAGTGACTTGTGTTGCATACATTACGTGACAATAATTTTACTGCTTATCTTAACTTTTCTCTTTAGTTTCAAATTATTTCAATTGACTTCTAACAGTTTTTAAGTTTATATATTAGTCGTGTTTGTTAACTCAATTTGAAGTTCAAACTATTGCGATACTTCCAACGTGGGCGATACAAACAAACAAACAAACACACACACACACACACACACACACATATCGTTCCTCCGGCAAGAAAAGTGACACAACTCAAAAATGCAGCATTTGAGAAAAATCAACCTAACGAATACTGTACAGCTTGAACTAGCATTACAATAAAACTTATACAGCTGGCCTCAGATGGACAAATTGCGATATTGAGATGTATCGCTTATCATACACGATGAGGCACTTCATACATATTTTTCAATGACATAACCTGAAAATTGCCATTTTTTGGCTTGTGTCTCCATTCTTTCCGGGGTTCGACATACATATATATATATATATATATATATATATATATATATATATATATATATATATATATTATATATACACACATTGACTCATCCCCACCGGGAGTTTATTATTTTATCATGGAGACATCCTACGGGTGAGATAATGCTTCTTCTTATGAGGGGGCATCATTGGAACATCCAGACCTTATCTGGAATTTGAACCTGAGCCCACAATGGGGATATTTGAGGTGCTAACTATTATACTTAGTGGTCGGAACTAATGATTTAGTCATAATTTTGTCAACAGGTATTTTTTACTACAGTTGCAATATTCGCACATCGTGTACCTGGGGGAAATCTCACACGATCACTCTCAATGTCACATCTCACATCTCATTCACATGATCAATATCACTATAGTTGTGATATTTTCAAGCTTATAATTCTTTTAATCCACTTCCTTATAGTTTTTTTTTTTTTGCAACTTGAGCTTTACTATGAAGATAAAGTTTTGGATTATATCCTAAAACCTTATACGGTTAATGATGTTATTGGTCTATCAGCTATATGGATAACGATAAACATGGACGGGTATTTTTAATTTTGAACAATTATCTATTATGATAAAAGTAGTACGAAATAAAGGAATAAATTCCGTTTTCAGAGTCTTACACTGAGTAGCGGTATGGGTGTAATAATCATAATTTTTGGCCATTAGTCAAAGAATCTCACTGGAAAAAACATCTGACGTAGCCGTAATTGCCGCTTGATACTTCTTAATTGATTTTCTTATTGCCAAGAAAAGAAAATGCAACTATAGTATATATCATATGCATGAGAGTTTATAAAATACGTGTGCATGTATTTTCAGTTTGAGTGTGAATTGTTCATAGGAAATCTAAAACTTATCAGAAAAACACTTGAAAGAGTTGAGATTTTTTTCATTTTTTAGTAACATTTAGCATTTAAATGCATTTGTGTTATATTTTCCTTTGATAGAAGAAATTTGTGTAATTTTTATCCTAAAAAGAGCATAATAAGCACTTGCATTCTTTATATAACAGTTGTATAGCTTTATACAGTAAACGCTTAGGTCACTTTAACTTCCCCTTTCTTCATGGATTAAAAAATGCCTAGAATACACAAGAAAGAAAAAGAAAGAAAATATTTCATTCACTCAGCAATAATCAGTTAGCAATATTGATGAGAGTTTATTTGCATAACAAATAATACAGAGAAGTAAACTCTCAGTTAGGTGAAAGTAACAAATAATCGTAATTTATGTGCTCGCAGTGTCTTCTTTTCTTAAAAATAAATGCAAAGGTAGTCAGTCTTCCGTTTTTTTTGCTAACTTAGGCGCAATTTGTCTTCATCCATCACGCATACTCTATCTGCTCAGTTGTTCAGACCGTTCGTTCTTTTGTGCGGAGGAGAGGTGTTTCATCCCTGGGTGTTTTAAAGTGAGCTATTTCCTGGCTGACGTTAAAGATCGGGCTGTTGATTTGTGAGGTGTGGAAACGATATACATCTTGCGAATGGTGCCGTGATATAACCGTGACACACATTCAGTTCCAAGGGGAAAAAAACTGTGTTCGGTGTTAGTGGAAGACAATAAGGCTCTTGAATTGATATTTCATTTATAGCATCTTTATAGTGGCTCATTTTCAATGCGCAAGATAATAAATAATGGTGAAAGGTGCTTTTGTAAGATAAAGATCTTAGAAAGAAACCGTGACATAACCGTAACACAGATTCAAGTCCAAGAGAGAAAAAATTTATGTTTACCTTAGCGGAAGAAAATAAGACTTTGCATTGAAATTTCATTTATAGCATCTTCATTGTGGCTTATATTAACACTAGAAAGACGGGGATTTTTTTCTTACTGAAAAGACTGAACGCCGTCATTTTGACGGTTAAAAATAAAATCAAGAATTTCAAATATTTAATGTTTTTTATTTTAAAAATATTTAAATACTTTAAATTTTTAAATATTTCATACCAATATATAATAAATTTGTATATATTTAGGTATATTTTTATGCAGGTATGCCGAGATGACAACCTGGTATGGTTTTATCCTTAAAAATATATTCATGGTTTATGTAGTCCATATTTTTCAACACCAATATTTACGAAGAGCCAATATTTCTGTTATTTGCAAAAGGGGGAAGAGACGAAAAGTAACAAGCATTTTCTAGGTATTATTTTAAAGATTTCTGCCTCTTTTCTATATTGCAGCCAATTTGACGCCTTTCAGTCTTGGTAGGTATGAAACACATTTTCTCCTCCTCTTTACTATCGAATATAATTTTGTAAATGTGTGTGCATATTTCGCGTAAAATTAGAAAAAGTCATAAAATTTCAGAAGCCTGAGGACATAAATATAGACATAGCACTCAATAGTATGTCCAAAACCGTCAAAATGACGGCAGTCATCTCTCTAGTGTTAATACAAGATTATAAATATTGGTGGAATGTATTTTGTAAGATATAGTACATCTTACAAAGATACCATGATATAATCGTAACGCAGATTCAAGTCGAAGAGCAAAAAAAAAAAATGTGTTTAGCGTTAGTGTCAGAAAACAGGGCTTTTATAATGATATCTTATAATAACATCTTAATTCTGGTTTATTTCAATACTCCAAGATTATAAATATTGATGAAAGTTATTTCTGTAAGATATACATCTTACAAAAGTAACCTGATATAACAACACAGATTAAAGTCCAAGAAACAAAAATTGTGCTGAGCATTTATGGAAAAAATAAGGCTTTTACATCGATATTTCATTTATAACATCTTAATTTTTACTTATTTTAATACGATCAAGATTATAAATAGCGGTAAAATGTACAGGGTTTCTGGGCTAAAGGTATCCAAAAGCATGACTTATTTTTACGAAACTACCAATTATAATTTGTAAGGTATACACAAGATTCGATTCACAAGAATCGAACTTTTGAGTGAATTAAAGAAGCTGCTTTAGATATGCTAATTTCGGCATACGCGCTTAGTATAAATACCACGCAGCGTCATTAAGAAAAAAGAGGGAGGTTGTTAAGGTTGAAAAGGTGTTATCCTGCGCTAGTGCTTAGCGGGCCAGAAGTTTACGTGGCAGTACTGCTGGTTTGACTTACTGTTCGTGAGTATAAAAATATATTGTTCTTGAAAGCTGTGTTTATACATTCCGTACAAGTAGTACGCATGCTTATTGCTGTAAAAGCCAATTATATGTGCAACGAATTCAATAAACATTGTTTCATGTATAAACTGCGTTTGTATAAAATTCAAATAGAGTGCCACATCAAATTATATACACCCAAGTCTGGGTAGAAGTGAGTATAGATTCTCTATACTGGCGCCCGAAAATATATATACCCTGGTAGTTAGCGTTACATTTGTAACGAACAACATAATTGAAATTAAAAACTGTGTACTGTGTACTTATATTGATAAAATTGTTGCAAGTACTTATATACTATTTAAAAATGAGTGTTGTAGAACAAAATCCTGCTGGAAATTTTCCTCGGGTAATTATGGTTCAGCATTTTGCGTCATTCGAAGCCACCTTCAATGGCGGCCCCTCAAGCCAATTCCTAAAGAAAATTGAGCATTACTTTCAGCAACAATGCACCCCAGAGGGGGATAAACTTAAAATTGCTCTAGCCGCTTTAAGAGGTAGTGCATTTCAGTGGTACACATGCATGCAAAGCAGTAATCTGATTTTTGACTATTTGTCATTCAAGCAACAGTTTCTTAGTGTTTTTCCAAAGACCTTTAATCAAAGTGAAATTGAAGCGGAAATTTATTCGCTAAGGCAACGTGAAGGTCAGTCTGCGTTAGATTTTGCTACAGAAAAGATTTCCAAGTGTGAGGAATATTTAGAAGGGGTGACGGAAGCGATAATCTTAAAAATAGTTATCCAACGCTTGAAGCCAAGTGTTCAAGATTTTTTAGATAATCAAACAATTACAAGCAAGGTTACCCTCCTTCAAGCTTTAGCTAAATATGACAATACACATTTCTTCGCTACCCCTCACCGTCATTCAGGTACGAGAAGTTTTATACACCCGCGCCAAAATTTTTCGCGAGTTTCAAACCAGCAGCGTAAGCAGTACCGCAGGCAAAATAATAGAATCGCACGACGTTATAATGAAATTAGTTCACTTAAAGTAAATAATATGCAAGCACCTTACTTGCACTGGCAAGTTGATTCACATGATATGGTTCAACCTGTTGAAACTGTGTGGTCAAATGTATTATTTTGTCCGAGCAGTAATCATTATTTTGAGAATAGTGAAAGTCAGGGTATTTTTGTGGCTTATAAAGAAAGTGAGTCTAGCTGGAATAATGCGGTAATTCCAGTACAAATTTCTGAAAATAGGGCCGATACTAATGCTAGTGGTTTAGAAAATAAATCATCGGACACTTCTATTAATGCTATACCTGATATTATTAATGCTAAACCTGATATTATTGATGCTATACCTGATATTTTAGATGATATTCACACATCTGTTAATGAAGGAAATTTAGTAGATGACGAAGTATGCGTTACGGAAGTTAGTGAATACTTATTAGTTGACGACAATAAAAATTCTTTAAACGATAGTAGGAACTCGCTAGGTAATGATGATATTATTTCAAGTTTCCATCCGAATGAGGATGCTGTAGGCCAGGTTGATAATATGGTTTTAAATAAAGTACATGAAAACCAGACTGAGAATCAAGATGAAAAGTTGACACAGAGTTATACTGTAAGTAGTTTAGCTGATGCTTCGGAAGTTATAGACGCAGGTTGCATTAAAACGCACCAGTACGAAAAGCTTAATCTTCCTAAAACTGAAGCAGTGTTAAAGAATTTAAATGATAACGATTCTGATATCACAAGTTTCAAAGAGACTTTTTCGTCAAAAGAGGATAAAACTAAAGTTAAGTGGGATAAAAAACGTGAAAAAGAGCCTTCAGGTTCCAGCATTAAAACTGCTAATACTGAAGTAATTAAGGCGGTAAACAAGAAGTCGCATAAGCACCAATACCAAAAACAGAGTCAGTTTGTTGAAAAACATGACACAAGTAGAGAGATAAAGCCAGTAACTAAACACGTTGGTGCGGCGTATAAATTTGAAACAATAGAATCTGCATTAAAATTTAATACCGATACAAGCAAAAGTACGAAGAAAGGTAAAGTGTGCACTACAAAAACTCCATCAAAGGATGAATGCGTCGCTGATAAGGTACACAAGGTTATCAAAAGGAAGAATGACAATTTTAAAGTTCCTTTGCATAAGTACAGGAAACGGAAGATTTCTGCCGCCCAGCAAGGTTGGCCTCCTCCCAAGAGACCTCCTGTCCATCGTCAAGCCGGACCACCGCCTCAGGACCTACGACCTGCTGCACGAAGGATGTCCACACGGTCAACGAACCCCTTTACTAGGACTGCGACCATCAAGAGAGGTTCCACGGATTGGACAGACTGGTGCAAGGAAGTTGCTGCATTCATGAGGAACAAGTCTTGTATCAATTCTCTTATTCTAACTCCCACCCTTTAATAAAACCGAACCAAATTGGTTTGAAGTTCCCCATTGTATATACTGTGTAAACATTTTGAGGGGAAGGAGTGAGCCACTGAAAAAAAACGGCATACTGTTGTTTTATAAATTTTTGAAGGGGACATGTAGTGACTAGAAAAAAAAATACATAGTGCACAATATACCAATTAACCACTAATGCACTAACTTCACAAAAAAATAACACATGTACATTATAAATTGGGGGAGAGCAGATACAGTCAAGAAATGTCATGCTGTGCAATTGTGTTGTCACTTTTAATTAAAATAGATATTTTAGGGCGCAGTTGGCAGCCCAGTATCCGCAACTCTGCAAATCCACTGTTTGATGGTGTCACCCGGACCCTTCGGGGTTAGTTTTGTAAAATGGTAGTGGCGTTTTTCCTCCACACAACGTGTGGAAGGTTTTTTGACTTTGCCACCCATTATGTAAAAAGTCAGACCAGCACGCGTTTTCAATTAGTTAACTGAAGCCGTTCAGACCTCAGTTACCTAATTTTTTTTTTTCGAGGGAGGCCAGTGTAAGGTATACACAAGATTCGATTCACAAGAATCGAACTTTTGAGTGAATTAAAGAAGCTGCTTTAGATATGCTAATTTCGGCATACGCGCTTAGTATAAATACCACGCAGCGTCATTAAGAAAAAAGAGGGAGGTTGTTAAGGTTGAAAAGGTGTTATCCTGCGCTAGTGCTTAGCGGGCCAGAAGTTTACGTGGCAGTACTGCTGGTTTGACTTACTGTTCGTGAGTATAGAAAATATATTGTTCTTGAAAGCTGTATTTATATTCCGTACAAGTGTACGTATGCTTATTGCTGTAAAAGCCAATTATATGTACAACGAATTCAATAAACATTGTTTCATGTATAAACTGCGTTTGTATAAAATTCAAATAGAGTGCCACTTCAAATTATATACACCCAAGTCTGGGTAGAAGTGAGCATAGATTCTCTATAATATTTTAAGATTAAAATAAATAATGAATGCAAAAAACCTTCCCGGCATAACTAACTACAAGCCTCGATGTAATTTGTTGAAGCAAACTAATAGTACTTGTGGTATTACAATATTTATACTATCACATTATCACGCTCTCTACCATAGATGACCTTAATCGTTTAATGTGTGAACTATACTAACTTAGTCGCTACTTAGTTCTACTAGTTGCTGGGTTGGTAATAAGGTTTCATTTCAATTCCGTGAGTATCAAATATGCTATATATAGGTGAATATATGCTTGCTAGAGACGCCCGAGTATGTATACATATGAGTATATGCCTACATGTCTATGCATTGACATATTTTAGCCAGTGGCACACATTATTAGACTATGCATTTTAATAAAACGTAAAGAGCAGTACTTTTTGCTAATTTATTTTATTTGCGGAACAAATATATATAGGAGTGTATTAGTTGTTTTCCTTATTTTCCTCTAAAAATTATTCATCCAATTTTACATTTATAATGCTAAGATTTATAGTTTTACCTTGCATAAAATTTTACACCAAATAAATTAACGCTTTGCTGAAAATTATTAACGAAATATTTCAAGAGTAATTAAACATTAAACACAGTGAAATTTCCTTATGGCGGCCAGTCTTGGTTCTGAAAAAAATGGCCGTTTTGAGGGGTGGCCGGCTAGAGAAGTTTCACTGTATATGTTCCTTTCACCAAATTAGATAAGACATTTTCTTTTAAATGGTGTAAAGTAAATAATTTATAAATTTTTTTTAGCTCTAAAACCATAATTATTTAAAGATTCCTTCGGTCTTAACTAAACGTGGCTAAACTATGCAGATATTGAAAAAACTTTAATAATATACTTATTACAAAAAGTGAAATTCTAGGATCGTTCTGCAGAATTTGGAATATATTCGTTATATTTTATATGTTTATAAGATATGTCATCGTGCGTCTATTGCAATTGTAAAAATACTTTACGTCATTACAAACCATACATTTCAGTAAAGGATTAAATTATTTACCAACAATTATTTTTTCTTTGAGCTATAACATTTAAGGCGTTTGTTTCACGGTTCAGAATTTCGAGTTGTAAACTCGCCTTCATGCACTGTTAAAGTAAATGTTTAAAGTGGCCTTCTCTTGTCAAAAGCCTAATCAAAGTACTGTCTTCAAAAGTTCTTTTAAAAAGATGGGAATAACTTAATTCACGTTAAACGAGTCTTCTTACAAAAATTAACTTTCTGAACCTTTCCCAATCTTTACCTTTTCCCCCCGAGTGGGCAAGTGAAACTGAACTTTTCCCCACATTTGGAAATAAATTCCCCACATTTGTAAATAACTTAAAATAAAATAGCAAACATCCTATTTTGCTTCCAAAAGAAGGGCATGTAACTAATCTCATTGTAACTTATTACCATATTGGTTACATGCATGCCAGTCGAGAATTATTAATTAGCACCTTAAGAATGCAACTTTGGATTTTATCTGTGAGAAGTGTTTCGGAAAAATCATTCATAGATGCTTTCCTTGCATAAAATATCGAGGCAAGACTATGAGCCAAATAATGGGTGATTTACCCACTCCCAGAGTTTAACCTTCAACACCATTTGCAGTGACTGGTATTGATTATGCAGGATCATATTTGATCAAGTCCCAAGCTGGAAGAGGAGCCAAGGCTTTCAAGTGTTACATATCACTTTTTGTGTGCTTTTCGACAAAGGCAATTCACTTGGAGTTGGTCAGTGATTTAACTACCTCTACATTTTTGGCAGACCTAAAAAGATTTATCGCCCGTCGTGGCAAACCTTCCGAAATTTCGTGTGACTGTGGATCTAATTTCAAAGGTGCCAGTAAAGAACTTAAAGACATTTATAGAAATACAGCTCTGATTAAAAGAAGCAGCGACGTATCCAATTACATCACTTCTGAAGGTATAACTTGGCATCTTAACCCCCCCCCCATCGTCCCCTCACTTCGGTGGTATATGGGAATCTAATGTGAAGTCTATGAAATTTCCTCTTAAACGAGTACTAGGATCTACACCTGTAACTTAAGAAGAATTTCTAACAGTGTTAACACAAGTGGAAGCATGCATGAATTCTCGTCCTCTGTGTGCAATGTCAAGTGATCCAGACGATCTTAGTGCATTGACTCCAGGACATTTCCTGATCTGAGCTCCCTTGGTTGCCATTCCTGAATGAGACTTAAGTGATGTTAAATCTTCTAGACTTAAGCGCTGGTCTCTGGTTCAGTAAACTGTGCAGCATTTTTGGGAGCGTTGATGTTCAGAGTACTTGATAACTCTTCAACAGCGTGCTCAGTGGTTTCGTACTTCGCCAGATCTGAAGTGTGGTGACTTAGTTCTGGTCAAAAATGAACAGTTTTCTCCAAATCAGTGGAGAATTGGGTGAATTATTTCAATTCATCCCGGTAGTGACAACAGAGATCGAGTGGCTACTGTCCATACAGCAGCTGGTGATTTCAAAAGAGCAATCACACTAAATTGTGTCTGATTCCTAATAATGACTCAACTTTAACTATGAACAATGAATAGACTACTACTGAACATTTTTAACAAGACTTTCTTTAATTTTTTTAAATGTTATTTGTTAATCTGTGTTTTTTAACTATTAATTTTGTCTTTTTGAACCCTTGGAAAGTTTTAGGGCTGGGGGTTATGGTAAGTTTTTATGCCATCAAGCCTTGCAGAGAAGTCGTGAAGTCTTCGCAGGTAATATTATCCTTCAAGTAAGTCCTTGAGTAATGTGTTTAATCTTTCAATAACAGATGTCGCTGCAGGTCAGCTGTTTTTTTCTGATTGTTGCCTTGGTAACGAGATGTTCGTGTTATATGAATTCGAGGTTCTGCCCGGAGGTTCTCTCTCTCTCGGTGTGCTTGTGAGGTGTGTGTACCTTTGTGAACCGGCGTTTTCGAACGTGTGGTCTTTTAACGTTTTGTGAGTCCGAATGTGTGCGTATTCAAGTTTTAATAAAGTACATTAGTGTTTTACAGTCCACTCTTCAATGTGTACTAAATAACATCTTTTGAAACAAATGAGTTTTTTAAAGTCGCGGAAAGTTCATAATTTTTTACCTTAATATTATTTAATATATTTTTATCTTAATATTCACTATAAGTATTATTAAAATTTTTGCTTTATTCAGAAGTATCTTATGTGTTTGAACTCTTTAAAATAAATATCAAATGCATATATTCCGTTCTTCATCAAATATACTCTGTTTTCAGCGTACGGAATCTGCACTACTTATTTTCTCTCGATAGAACTTTTATTTATATCCGGGTAGAGAATATATAGGCAATATACATATTTACGCCTCAGTAGTCTGAAATATAATTCAAAAAGTTACAGAATCCTATATCACGGCGAAAAATAAATACTAGGAAGTATAAAGCGTAACCCGATTGTTCAAAAATCTGCTTATCAACTTGAAATAAGAATAGCAAATATTCACCTTGTTTGGAAATTTTAACATACTTTGAAGTTTATGTACTTCTCTTGTCCTTCATATTGAGAAAGAAGAGTAAAAAGTTTCAAGTAAAATAAATTTGCACAGGGTTTTTTTCCTCTTAGAAATGCCTTCGTAATTTAATAATTCAGAAGAGTTAACTTTTCATAAAGTAAAACTTTGTCTTAACAACGTTAAAAAGATTAGACTTTTCAATATTCTTAAAATTTTAAATAATACTCGGCAACTCCACGGAATATGAAAGATACGTTTTCCTTCACTCACGAAAGAAGGGCTGACAAATAATACTTTTTTATTCAAAACAAAGACCTAATTATGTAGACCATAATAAGGAAAGAAAGGAATTATTTTATTTACTTCAAACATCTTCTATTTTTATACCTATTTAAAACAGTGGTTCTCAACCCTATTTTGTTCCATTTCCCCCTTTCACCATCATTCAGAATATTGTTACGAATTTTACGAGTCTATGGTAATCTTGCCAAATATGATAGTTATCGCCAAATTGCCGATGGATTTGGTGACATATTTTGGTCGCCAAATTTGGCGATATGGCGCCAAATGGTTGCCAACTTTCTCGATCTTTCTGGAATCTTCTAGTGATATCTAGCTGGTTGACCGATAGGGGGCGCTTTGGAAGTCTATAAATATACCTGACATTGGCATTGGAACTTACAGTTCTTTTCTGCTGAGAATTGAATGTATTGAAAGTGCGTTAGGCGTGTATTGTATTTAAGACTCTGTTATCCTGACTTCTGTTTTTAGAGTTTTCTGCTGTACAGAAGACAGTTGTTACGTGTTTTCTGTTTGAATTTGTGTATGCGCCTGAAGAATTTACAGAATAATATAACTAATTTTGTGTGCACTTTCTGAAGAGATTTTATTCAATCCTATCGAACCTAGGAAAACGGAACAATATTATTCTCCCTTTCCGAAATAATATGCAGACAGGGTGCGGCAGAAAGGACTACCACATTTAAATGGGTGATAAAAAAACGAACCGAACAATTTATAGAAAAAAAAAAGCTTTATACAGTACAAATCGTTTATAAGAACATCCAGGGGACTTTAAATACTGGTTCTTATAATCGATAGTTTTTATATCCGATAGATAACTTAAAACTGCTGGAAATGCCAAATTCATTGTCAGATATTTTCTATTTACACCTTAAACATGACGTTCAAAAATATAGCCTTCATAGACTTCTCTTAACGTGGTCCAAACGGTTTTAAGGCAGTTATCAGAAACTCCTGGTGGTCACGGTCTTAAATTCTCCACTGATTCTCCCGGACACAATGGAATGCCTCTCAAGAAATCTGTGATCCAAGAAGTTGAACAAACAAAATCATACTTTTTAAAGAGCTTCGCAAATTCATTTGCTTTCGCTTGCAAAATCGGTCCTCTTAAGGGAATTTTGGCACTCCTTTGAATCTTAAATCATTGCAAAAGGGCTTCTTCTATGTCAGCATGTGGACTTTTTCAAAGTTTCTTAATATTAGTCCGATCTTTTTCAAATTCTTCTTTAAATTTTTCTCTATTCTTAAATATATTTGAAATCGTGGCATGACTAACCATTAATTCGTTGGCTAATGCTCCATTTTTTTCACCGTTTTCTAAACTGGAAATTCCCTTCACAATTAACATGTTCTTATAAGTGATATATTTTCCCAGAAACCAATTATTTTAAGTCACTAAAAGCGATATGTTCTTATTAACGATGTTATTATAACCGGATTTTGTATCCATCATTACACATGAGAATTGGCCGGGAATTAATAATTCCGTTCTTTTAAGCGATATGTTTTTATAACCGGTGTTCTTATAAGCAATTTTTACTGTATTTCCAAAAAGTACTAACAATCCAGTTTTTTATCCCACTAGGTTTTAAGAATAACAACACTCATGTGACGCCCGTTACCTGCGATGCACCATCGAATCCGTTCTCTAAAGCTTTCCATCCCCTGATTGTTATCTTTGCGGAATGACGGCAACTTTCTCAAGAATAGCTGACTTAACTGAGTCGTTTTCAGTTTTTCTAATGTTCCGAGGACGACCACTAGGTTTCCTTGGTAATGTAGACCCACTTACTTTCTTTAACGGTTGAAACCCACTATCAGAATTAAGGCCTCTCTCATTGCACATTTCCTTTTGCTTGTCAGCAATAGTCGCCAGGATGTTTTAAGTATGTTTATGTAGGGGGCGACGCAGTGCTTTTTGGGAACGCAGATGGAGAGTTTAATCCCGCTTCTGTCTGTAGTCTGAGTAGCATGTATGTATGTGTGTGGTGCGTATAGTAAAGTGAATAAGTGTGTTTCTGTGTAGATTCGCCTTTTTCTTGAATTTTCGGCCTAGAACCTTCATTTTAGTACGATGAGTAATATCGGGTAGAAATTACGGTCGTATTTGTGAAACCCACCGTAGGATTCTTCTTCGATCAGGAACGACGTCTTTTGCATAGAGACCTAAGCACGTCCTAAAAGCCCCTTGTGTCGCGATTACAGAATCGTTATTTTTAAAGAACGCCCCGATAACGAAACCTTGTTGTCTACTGTCAACTAGAAAATCCGCCTAAACTGTTGTCACCTCCGGCGCCTCCCTCTTCCCATCACTATCTTACCAGTGACCTACAGAGATGTGGGACTCCATTCTGCCTTACCGTGTATAAGATTGAAAATATATTTTTTTATCTGTATTAGTATATATAAATTTATTTATATAGTATAATTTTACAAACTAAATAGCAACTAGTTGGTACCCGTCGAAACATAACGGCTAGATAGTAAATTAATGTACTAATACACAAATTATACTCAACACATCATTGCCAAATGTTGAAAATCATAATATTAAGAATAGAGAAATACACTTCAAAGAATTACTATTGAACCCCGAATAAAGAAATACGGTTACTCAACAGAACGAAATAAACAATTTCTGTCAGGTTTAATTCTATATCTCACAAACATAATTAAAAATAAAAATGGCCGAGAGACAGATAGAGAAATTCTTCGGATTAAACAAATTAACGTGTTTAGGCGGCCTTGGGCTTAGTATCTCAAGCCAGATTTAAACATGTCACTGAGCATGGGCAGAAACGAATTAATGTCTTTATGCTGCCTCGTGCTAAGTGAGTTTATAAAGCCAGATTTAAACATGTCACTAAGCATGCGCAGAAAGCAAATTTTGAATGTAAATTATCGCTAATTTATAGAATTTGCTGTTATAAACTGCAAATTTGACAAATCTACAGATTACAATCTTTCGTTTAAGACCAAAATGAAGAAAATGAATGCAGTAGTTTTCCCTGACTAATTGCCCAAAAAATCGGCTTATCAACTGAAATACACTGGTGTAAGAAATTAAGAAAATTTGCAGACTTGGTTGATTATCTCTAGAACTACTGTACCGATTTTAATGAAATTTGATATGTACATATATTGTTACAATACAAGACCAATAACCATTCAATAATTGTAATACACACGCATGATCGTGCGTAACACTCGTTGGAGTCGAAATGTATGAAACAGCGGTTGCAGAATAAACAAAAAAATGGGTTAATTCTTGGTGCTATTTTGCAGCAATCGGTAAATTCCAAATTGTAACAGTAAAAATGAGTAACCACCAACGTTTAGATGATGGAATGAGGTGACGAATTGTGGGAAGGCTAGAAGCAGGCCAATCTCAAGTCCAAATTTGTAGAGAGTTCAATTTAACGCTCAGCGTCGTGTGTAACTTATGGAAACAGTTCCAGGATACCGGATCCATCGAGAGAAAGCCTGGGCAAGGTCGTACAAGAGACATGACGGCCAGAGAAGATTGCCATTTGTCAATTATAGCGAGGTGTAACATTAGTGCTACAGCTTCTCAGCTCTCTCATGACTTGTATGCAGCCACAGGAACCCGTGTATCAAGGGTGTTTGTTTCCAAAAGACTTCATGAGAGAGGGTTGTTTGCAAGAAGACCTGCTGTTTGCGTCCCGCTCACTTCTACGAACAGGAGAATCCGTTTATCATGGTGCAGAGAGCATAGAGATTGGAGTATGGATCAATGGATGACCGTTCTCTTCACTGATGAGTCCCGGTTCAGCCTAAACACCGATTCTCGCCGTATGTTCATATGGAGAGAACCAGGGACCCGCTACCTACCCTCCAATGTCCGCGAAATCGACCATTATGGCGGAGGAGGTTTAATGGTCTGGGAAGGCATCATGTTGGATGGCCGGACACCTCTCCTTGTCTTCGAAAGAGGCACTGTGACTGGCGTGAGGTATAGGGATGAGGTCTTGGAGCCCTATGTTCGCCTTTTCGGGAGTGCAGTTGGCCCTGAGTTCATTTTAATGGACGATAACGCGAGGCCACATAGAGCTCTTCTGGTCGACGAATTTCTAGAGAGAGAGGATATTCACCGGATGGATTGGCCAGCCAGATATCCAGACCTTAACCCTATAGAGCATGTCTGGGACGCTCTGGGGAGGGCAATTTCAACTCGCAACACCCTCCGAGAACCATCCAGGGAATGAAAACAGCGTTGCTGAACAAGTGGGACCAGTTGTCACAGGAAATGATAAACTGCCTTATTTCAAGTATGAAATCACGCTGAGAGACCTGTATATCTGTAAGAGGGGACCATACCCCCTATTAACCGATCTATTAACTCATTTTTTGTATATTCTGCAACCGCTGTTTCATACCTTCCAACTCCAACGAGTGTAACGCACGATCATGCGTGTGTATTACAATTATTGAATGGTTATTTGTTTTGTATTGTATCAATGTATGTACATATCAAATTTCATTAAAATCGGTACAGTAGTTCTAGTGATAATCGTCCAAGTCTGCAAATTCTCTTAATTTCTTACTGTTAGTAACCCGGTTCTTTGCACTTCCCATTTTCACAGTAATGTTGCTTCATGCTGTATGTATGACGCCACTCTGAAGGAGTGAGGTCACAACTCCGTTTTTTCTGTTTTTATTTCTTTTTGTATCGATACTAGCTCCTTCAATCGATATGTAAAATTGTATGTAAGTACTCGGGTATAAAAGGGGAGTACATACTTGTAACTGAGAGCTTTTGAGCTTGGAGCATTTGTTATTGCCTTGACTTTTTTTAGCTGTTTGGGTAAGTTACCCAACGCTATGTTAGTTACTATAAAATGTAATTAAACTTCTTTTATTTTTGATTCTTCGAGTCGTATTTTTTCCTTATCAAGACTCTGCTATGTTTCACTGAGGCAGCTTTATTTGAAAGATTATTCAACATGGTTATGGGCCCAGACGCCTTAGCATAGCTAATCTGCTTTCGGAAAAATGACTCGAGAAAGTTTATTTTTATAAGCTGATAGAGAATGCTCAGAGGGGGGGCCTTGACACCCCAAGTGTAATTGCACAATTAACTTTTGCTTCAAATGACTTTGGACTGAACTGGTTCCGGAAATTACGTTTTCACTCTAATTCGTCTAGTGCTCGCCTTGTGCTCATATTTTAAAACCATTGTGTGATACAATTTCATTAAATTCTTCCTGGAAGTGGTTTTGCTTTAAAGAATGGCGTCAAGTACCAGTGAAGTAAATTTTAGGATCGCGCTTTTAAGCGAAAGTAATTACTCAACATGGTGTACAGATATGAGGATGTTGCTGATGGAACGGGGGTGCTGGGAGATTGTTCAACGAACTGAAAAAGCACCTGAAGCACAAGAAGGTGAAACGGTGGACGAGACTGCAGCAAGGGACTTTAGAAATCGAAAAAACAGAGCGCTTTCGACGATTTACATGAGCGTATCGCCTCGATATCGTGCCCTGCTGGAAAAAGCTATTGACGGACCTGATGCCTGGGATAAGCTGAAAAAGTACTTTGAACCAGACAGTCGTGCTCGTGTCATGTCACTTAAGAATGAATTCTATTCCTGTCGTATGGAGCCAGATGAGGACATAGGGCTGTATTCAAGTAAACTAGCCAGTATTTTTGATAAGCTGAGTGACGCTGGTCATGCTGTATCCGAAATAGATAAAATATTTCAGCTTATGCGATATCTTCCAAAGGAGTTCGATAATATTGTTCAAACGATATATCGGTGGGAGAAGGATCAATTTACTTTTATTTCTGTACGAGAAGAATTACTTGCCGAAGAAGCAAGGTTGAAACAGAGAGTTGCAGACCAAGCAAATATTTTTTATCTAACAAGAAACCGGCAGGAGGTGTTCCCGAGACAAGAGATGATTGACAATCCTAAGCAGGCAGATTCTCATACATTACAGAGAAGAAAATGTCACAAGTGTCACCAGCCTGGTCATCTTCGCAAAGATTGTCGTGTATCCGGAAAATCAAGGACTTATAAGCAATCTAAACGTTCAAGTTCCGAACGTGAACGATGTCAGTATACCAGTCCGAGTCGACCAAACAACAGTTTCCTGCTGGAAGCGTTAGTGACTGGAATTGAGGAGCGTTGTTGGGTGTTCGATACAGCCTCCTCGTCTCATTTTTGCAAGGACAGACACCTAATGTCCGATTTTACACCAGTTACAGATCAGACACTAGTAGGAGCAGTTAACGGTGTCTCTACCCCTGTTACAGGTAAGGGATCTGTAGTTATTTTTCTAAATGGTGAAAAATATACCTTAATTGATGTACTTTATGCACCAGAACTGAGGAAAAACCTCATATCTGGCCCTCGTGTTGACGAATGGGGAGTCAAATACGTAGGAGGTCATGGAAAAATAGATGTGATATCGCGCAACAAACTACTTTTTACTGCAAAATTAGTAAATGGACTTTATTGTATTTACCCAGAATATGAAAAATGTCATGATGCTCAGAAATTTCACTCAAAAATTGTAAAGGCAAAACACACCATCTCTAAATGTTCTAAAAATAGAAGTTCCACGGCTTTTGCTTCGGAAAGTTTAAATCTATGGCATAAACGCTTTGCTCACATAAATGCAGAATATATAAAATTAACATCTAAAAATAACAGTGTAAAAGGGTTACCAAAGTTAACGGGGGATGTTGATTCGTGTGATCCATGTCGCGAAGCTAAATCCAAAAGAGTTAGTTTTAAATCCCTGGATAGTATACGATCTCAAAACCCCCTTGACTTGATCTATATGGATCTGTGTGGTCCTTTCCCGAGACCATCGATCCACGGGCATTTATACTTTTTATCGGTGGTCGACGACTATTCTAAAAAAGTTTGGGTTTTCCCCCTTAAATCTAAAACAGAAGTATTTCAAACCTTTAAAAATTTTAAAACAAGAGCTGAAAGGTTCCTGGATCGGAAACTTAAATGTATTCGTACTGACAATGGTACAGAATTTATAAATGATCAATTCAGGGAGTATTGTGAAGACTTGGGGATCCAACATGAAAAATCTAACCCTTACACCCCAGAGCAGAATGGAGTATGTGAAAGGTTTCATTATACTGCTGTAAACGGGATAAATGTTTTACTTAGGGATAGCGGCATGAGTCAATGTTTTTGGCCAGAGGCTCTTTTACATTACACTTACACATGGAATCGTGTATGCCATGCTGGAATGACAAAAACACCATTTGAGCTCTATGGCGGACGACAGCCCTCGGTTAAACACTTACGGCCGTTCGGCACGAAAGCTTTTGTCGGTATACCTAAAAAATTAAGATTAAAACTAGATTTAAGGTCTAAACCAGGAATTCTTGTAGGGTATGCTTTGCAGACGAAAGGATACAGAATTTGGATGCCGAACGAGCATAAGATTATCGAAACCATAAATGTCACGTTTGATGAAAATCAAAAGGGCGGTTTGAGTGAGGCGACTGTGGAACGCGAACTGGACCAAGAGTTCGTGGGTTTTAAATTTCCCCTTGAAGATTCAGAAGAGTTGAATGTTTCAAAGCCCCAAACAGATAGTGAGAGTTCTGTATGTGATTCTGATACTGATTCTGAAGTACCCGGTAACAAAATTGTAAACTGGACGCGTAAAGCTGTTCCAAGGACAAGTAGTAAAAAAACTGATATTTATTATTATGAGGAAGGAAAAGATGATTCGTCGAGTAGGTTGAGGTCATTGAAAGATGTTAAACAATATTGTATAAAAAATGATCTTAAATTTCAACCAGAAATTTTTGATTTTTCTTCCAAAAATAAATATTCAGGGATTATTGCTAGAACCAAAGCGGGTCATAGTAGCTTAATGTCAGAATGACTAAAAAAGGAAATTTACATTCCAAAATGTTTTAAACAGGCTATGAATTCCAAACAAAGTGAACAGTGGTTTAATGCAATGGAGGATGAATTAAACACTATGAAGGAAAGAGGTGTTTGGGAGTTAGTAGAACGACCTGAAAATGCTAAAGTGTTGGGTTGTAGATGGGTTTATACTACAAAGCAGGATGAATCGGGTAAGATTAAAAGATTCAAAGCACGCTTAGTTGCCCAGGGTTTTCACCAACGCAAAGGTGAAAGTTTTGATGAAGTTTTTTCCCCAGTTATCAACTTTAGCTTGATAAGGTTCTTTTTCGCTGTACTCGTTTGCCTGAACCACTGGACACATTTGCAGTGTGATATTAAATGCGCATACCTATATGCCCCATTAAGCGAAGTAATTTATATGCGTCAGCCACCTGGTTTTGAGAAATCCAATTTAGTTTGTCGTTTAAAAAAGTCAATATATGGACTTAAGCAGAGCGGGCGAGAATGGTTTTTTAAAATTCACGCGGTATTAAGAGTTGGGTTTTAGAAAATTTGAATGGTGTAATTGCGCATATATTTTAGATTAAAATGTTATATTTTTATTATATGTGGATGACATAGTCGTGTTTGGGAGAGAACAAAAACATGTCGACACAGCTATTAAATTGTTGAAAAATAAATTTGACTTAACAATTTTGGGGAAAACTAAAAAAACTTTTAGGGGTTGAATTTTTAGAAACTGACAAGAAACTTTTTATTCACCAACTTGAATATATAAATAAAATTTGCAGAACATATGATAGGTATTGCTACCCAATATCATCATTACCTATAGCGAAGGGGGTTATTTACTCTAAAACACAGTGTCCACAGGATAAAGTTGAAATTGAGGAAATGTCTAAAATTCCGTACAGGAGTCTTGTAGGCTGTCTGGCGTTCTTAGCTAACAGAACGAGACCCGATATTTCATACGCAATCAACATTTTTTCCCAGTTTCAACAAAATCCAGGAATGGTACATTGGATGGGACTTCTTAAGTTACTAGGATATATAAAATATACTAAAAATTTAAAACTCGACATTTCTAATATTAGTAACCTAGATCTTAATGCTTATTCTGACGCTGATTTTGCAAATAATCGTGATAGTAGAGTTTCGATGGGAGGTCATATAATTTTTGTTGATCAGGCTCCAGTAGTTTGGCGTTCTTTTAAACAGAAATCGGTATGCTTGAGTACCATGGAATCTGAATTTGTTTCCTTAACGGAAGCATCGAAAGAACTCACTTGGTATGAACGTATTTGCAAGGAGTGTGAGAAATTTAAAATTATACCCCAGAATAAAAACATCCCAAAGTTGTTTGTTGATAATCAAGCTACTATTAACTTTGTTAAATCCCCGCTTGAAAACTATCGAACAAAGCACATAGACATTAAATTATTTTTTGTAAGAGACCTAGTTTACCAAAAACTTTTTGAATTAAAGTACATACAAAGTAAATCAAACTTATCAGATGTTTTTACGAAGCCACAACAAAAGATAGAACTAAAAAGATTTAGAGATGCAGTGTTTTGTGATAGTATGATTAAAGATAATGAACTCTGTAAATGAAATGATGGACTTTAACTTAAAGTGAGACATTTGAAGTTGTTCTAATTTTTTTTTTCAATGCTTGTGAACTGATATTTTCCTATATTATGTAATGTATATTTGTATTATGTAATGTATATTTGTATTATGTAATGTATATTTGTATTATGTAATGTATATATATATACTCTTTTTGAAAGTGTAAAGAGGGGGGCCAATGTTAGTAACCCGGTTCTTTGCACTTCCCATTTTCACAGTAATGTTGCTTCATGCTGTATGTATGACGCCACTCTGAAGGAGTGAGGTCACAACTCCGTTTTTTCTGTTTTTATTTCTTTTTGTATCGATACTAGCTCCTTCAATCGATATGTAAAATTGTATGTAAGTACTCGGGTATAAAAGGGGAGTACATACTTGTAACTGAGAGCTTTTGAGCTTGGAGCATTTGTTATTGCCTTGACTTTTTTTAGCTGTTTGGGTAAGTTACCCAACGCTATGTTAGTTACTATAAAATGTAATTAAACTTCTTTTATTTTTGATTCTTCGAGTCGTATTTTTTCCTTATCAAGACTCTGCTATGTTTCACTGAGGCAGCTTTATTTGAAAGATTATTCAACACTTACACCAGTGTATATAGATAGAAACTTTTGTTAATTTTCAAAACTTACTTAAAATTTTTATATTTATTTAGAACTTCTTACTTAATAGACTAAAGTTGGTGACAATATACTACAAATAAAGTTAACAGACTAATAAAACAAAATAATGAGGTATGTCCAAGAGCTGATTTTTATCTGTGACATTCAATAAACTTTATTGAAGGTCTTAGATTAAATTAAAAACAAACGACAATTTTACAGGCTGCACGTAATGTACAGAACATCACACTTTCCTGAGTAGTGGTCCCAGGTTCCGAATTAAAGCATTAGTTATACAATTAGAACTCGAAATAATGCCCATATTCACTCAAAATGACATTTTGCGAGGTTAATGCTGAAGCAGTATTGGGGTAGCTTTTAATATTTGCAATGATTCAAATTTCTTCCAGCCTCATGTTTATTTAAAAATGCTTTGCATTCAAAAGTGGGAGGTTAGCAATTAAATTGATAAATATTGTAATAGATGTAACATTATCGATGTGTCCATGGAGGAGTGGTAACATTCATATCAGTTTCATATAATCACAATGGAAAGGTTATTAAATTTTCATAACTTGAATTTATATTCAGCTTCTAAAATGTGTTGAACAATGAAACATTTTTGCTGTGCGCTTTAGGATATTGGTTCAAAGCTTAAAATGTCTAAACTAATGTACATATTAGGCCTGCTGTTGTAAAAGTAGCCCAAAGCATCTTCAAGGTTGTCACTAATAAATCAATATGAATTTGGATGGCAGGCAACTGTAATCTACGATAATTGGTGAACACATTCACATTATGATGTCCTTTGTTTCGTGAATCTGTGAATTTAGAGGGTTAAAATTGAGATTGTGTAAGGTTTAAGGAATTATATATTGAACATATGATTCTAGTATATCACTCAAGTTTACACTGAGAAATATACATTAATAATTATTACTGAGGAATAATTACAATTATTCCTCAAGACATACCTTACTCCTCAATAATAATCATTATTGAGGAATATGTATAAATATTGAAGAGTGTGTTTTGAGGCCGTGAGGTTTGAGGGCCATTGAGATCTAGTACAGGCTCTTAGATTTTTAAGAAATTTCAGTGATGCTTATAACGAAACAACGAATAGAGAAACATGCTTCAGAAGATCAGTAGTGTATTACATACCCACTTTAGAGAAATAATTATAGATTTACTGCAATAAAAAAAACTAACTACCCTTCTAAAATTTGCATGATGGGCATAGAAACTGCCATTTTCATTAAACATCATTCGGACGCTTTAGGAAAATTTCTTGCCGTATATTTTCCAACTATACCAGAGGGTATGAGGTAACCTAGTGGCGTTGGGCTTCGCACACAAGTACCTCCGTAATAGAACCCCCCCCCCCACACACCAAAAAAAAAAGTAAAAAACTTTTAAAATTCTAAATTAGGGCAAAAAAGATGCAAGAATGGTCGAAATCGGTGAGCAAAGGTCCTTAAACTATATAAAATTATCCTAAGTTTATCCTCTTGGGGCATTGAAGTAAAAGTTCCAGGGCACAAATGCTAAAATTTTGATATTAATAAATCACGGTCTTATATTCTGAAGCTGGACGTAAATTACTTTTTTCTCGTCACATACATATGTTCATATAAACACTTTCAAAAAATCAATACATTATCTGCATATTTCACGAAATAGAGCTTATTAATCATAGTAAAATTTTTGTAGTTGCACATTCCCTCTTATCTCAAAATATCGTTCGCTTCTGCTTTAATGATATATTATGGATAGACTAGAATACCTTCATATAAATTTCAGTGTTGTAACTGGACGGCATACGATATAAGTTTCAGTCTGGTGAACTTGGTTCGAAGAGAGAATTCAGAGACTTGTTAATCATATCACGTATTTCCCTCCAGAGCTGACATTCCATACTTCATGTAGATTTTAGTTGTCTTTATTGCTCGAAAATCAATCTGTGAGAATACATTTTACTATCCATGTATTTAGGTCAGTATCTAATCAATTATTTTGTTTTTGTTAACGTTAAAGGTGATTGGCTAATTTCTTTGATAGGACCGTTTAAAGCCGATAACTGAGTTAAATTGTTAACGTTCTAGATGTTACTACCGGAGTACACTTGAACCCGGAAGATGTTCTGAAGCCCCGAACAGTACGAGAGATTGTACATTGTTCCTAATTTGAAAACTAGGTGGCCTGTTGCCAAATCGTGTAACCGATTGTTTGGGAGTACTGTTCTATATCTTTTTTTTAGGAAGATATATTAAGTTGAAAGGAAGTCAACACCAATAAACTCACATGTTTTTATTCTAAGAACGTTAAAAATATTTATAAAGAAAGAATTATCCTAAAAGTACCTTAGTGCCCTCCCAGTCAATTGGCCTTCAAACTTTATCAAGGCGTCAATACAATTCTTTATTTTAATGATAAATTTAAAATCATTAATGGTAAATTTTTAAATATCACATTTATTTTAAAGCGCTAAATTGATTACTAAATACTTTTGTAAACTAATTAAGACAATGAATTATTAAATTTAACTAATCGAATCTTTAAGGTATAATTGTGCACATTAAAGAGTAAATTAGCGTAAATATTGTGAGAAAATATGTAAAACAAGTGACAGCGTAAAAAGTGCGAATTTGCTTTAGATATTCCAAAACAAGTGTTTAGTCATGATTCAAATCCATATGTATATATTTTACTCGATGAAATTCTTACGTATATATTTTACATAACATCTACATAACATTTCGAATACACAGTGACCCTTAACGAAAAAAAGACCTGATGAAGATTGTTAGTTTAGATTCTACAAAACTCATACTTTCTAAGGATAAGATATGTAACTAGGGAACTTCTTGACAATTATATCAAATTCTATTGCGTAATATTATTGGAAAGCTTACAAGGTTTCTTTATTAATGACGTAACAGACATAATTTGCATCACTTGCAGTTCATCGATCTTGATAATTTGTATCACTTGCTGTTCATCGATACGACTAACATATCTATATCTAAAGAATATTTTAGCTGTATCTGTGATAAAAAAAGTGCATTGTCGGAATAAATCACTACAATTAATTTAGAGAGTAATGGATTTTTTTGTTTGTATATCTTTTCTGGAAGAATAGTTAACTAGAATGGGGTTTAATTTCAAAGCTAATCTAGACGAGAATGAGTTTAACAGCACTGCATTTTATTTGGAGATTTTAACAAATATTTGAATTATCCATTTACCAGATAAAAAAAAAAATCTACTTCGATGTTTTTCACCCGATTTCTTACAGGTAACAATATGGCTTATATTTAGAACTTTATAAACTATTTAATATGCTAATTTTAGATACCATGTAGAATTATCTAAGTGATACATTCCCTTCTAAAAACTAATAGTAATATTTTTATACTGATGGAAATAAACCTTAAACACAGTAGGGTAGTACGCACCCAGTGGATCCGCTCAGCTCAATGTTAACGTATGACGAACATAATTTTTATAGATTGTCGACTTATGATTTAGAGATTACTAAGTATAATTTCGAGGTCTTTTTTTTCTAATTGTATTCCGTAATATAGATTGAATATTTTTACTCTAATTTTTTATTCATTTTGGAAATGTTGTCCACCAAATGAAATTTCGTGTGTTTTCAATATAGTATATCCCATTTTTTCCCTCGAAAAACTCAAATTTAAAAATAATGTTTACGTTTCTTTCCAAGAATGAAAAAAATCGAATAAAAAATTCTTCCCCTCTCTCACAGAGTACAATAAGAGGAAAGAAAAACTTTAAATCCAAGTCGACAATCATTGAAAAAAATTTCTCAGTAGGTTAACATTGAGCTGAGTGTGTCCGACTGAGTGAGACTTAGAAAATCAAGTATTCTGTAATGCATGGACATAAGCTTTTGTTGCTTATGCCACTTGACCGACAGCAACATCAGATCAAGTCCCGCAGGCTATGGGCGATGAAGGTGCGGCTCCTGTTTTGACTGGCACCACAAGGGTCGGAGTCCGACTTGGTCAAAAGGACCAGTCCCGTAATTTCGAACCGAGTCAAGTGACGAGACCAGAACTCTTGACCTCACACCTCCAGAGGTAATTTTTAGAACTTGGGAGGACATTGCAGCCACGACAGATTTTACGTGCACCAGCCGCCATTAGTGTAGACTGCAGTGTATTTGTCAGTGACGAGCATCGCACCAGTGACTTTCAGTTCACTAGCCCTTTGCTTTTGCCAACTGGGCCACTGCGTCCTTACTTAAACTTTTTTCGGCGACTAGCATATGCGTTGTAATTTAGAGTACATTAAATTGTCAGTTGTGAAACTTCAAACATTTATGGCGAAATTTTATGATAACATTCATGAAAAACAATTTAAGCTCCTTTACGCTGTTAATATATTTTTATTTTCCACAATGAGATCAAATTGTTAAATGATAACTAAATACGTAACTACATATATATCTACAAAATTATATTACATATAGAATGCTATATTTTAAAATTAAATACCAAGTCCAAACTAAAACGTAAAATTTTATTTTATTTTAGTTAAATGTAATATCTGTCGCATATTGATCGAACGGTTTATGTTATTTTAAACATTAAATATTTCCGTATTTTGAACTATTTTAAAGAAATGCAAAACTTTAATGTTTTTTTTCTACGTTTTTTCACAGGGAAATATTAATTCGATTTTCAAAGGTTTAATTTACTAAGCTAAACGATGTTGGTGTATTTAGTCAGAATGACATTTATTGAAAGTCAAGAAAAATGGCTTTTAAAGCCAAATATTTAAAAGTATTAAGACTCTAAACACCTATTTAAATCGGTGAGAGAAGTATGCAATTTTTATGCCTCCATTATTTTGTCACCAAAAATGCAAGTTGAAAAATGAATTTAAAAATTGCTCTGCGTAGTTCTTCTGTAATGCTGCAAAACAAAAGTGACTATTTGTGCATTATTTATTTTTAAAAGGCTAATAATTAATTAATGTAGGTGTTGAAATTTCAAAGTCTTTTTACTTCAAAAGGAAATGGGCAACTCGACGGCTAAATTTCGTTAAAAGTTCGGAACAGTTCTATGGTTTCGCATTCTCGTTAAAAGCCCCGAAAAATTTTTATTTTAAAGGAAGTTCTATTTTCAGCTTTTTTTCCAGCCCTTTAAACGTCAGTCCTTGGAGTTGATTGCTATTTCACTGACAGTTAGATTGTTTTGTTTAAGTGAAGGCGCCTCCGGATGTAAACCTTAATTCTGAAATTTTCCTCCGTCAACAAAGGTATTTTAAACATTTCCCCCCTTTTTTACGGTCGAGCTGTTAAATAAAAGAGAAAAACAGGGATCTTATATTTAAAGTCTTTGATTTTTTTTCGCGCATAGTTTTATGAAAAACTTCTTTCTTAAAATGTGCTCAATAGTGTCTTAATTTTAAATAAAAAAAGGTAGGTAGCAGGCATTATTTTTATTACACTTATTGCTACTTATTTTTAATAGTTTTATTAATTTTGTCACTATTATGTATCTAACTAACTCTCTCTCTCTCTCTCTGTCAATATATATATATATATATATATATATATATATATATATATATATATATATATATATATATATATATATATATATATATATATATAGTCAGTCAGTAACTCAGTATCCAAAATTTCCATGGTTGCAAGTTTTCTGACGTCAGTCATCTTGCGGTTACATGTTTTTAACTTCCACTCTGCCTAGCGCCAGGCTTGGTGTTCTTTGGTTAAATAACTCTTAATTCAATTATTAATCAATTCTTCTGTTTTTCATGGATTGTACGGTGTCTGAGTGTGTTTATTGTATAGATCATACTCATCGGAAACAATCCATTGGTTTTTAGACAGTATTGACACCGCTGATGAAGAGATGCTGTCTAAAACCTCTTTCATACTTTTCTTTTCATGTTATCTGTGCCTGGCTGCAAGTAGCTTTAGGGCTATTACTGGTATTCTCTTTCATCTATTTCTTATATATATATATATATATATATATATATATATATATATATATATATATATATATATATATATATATATATATATATATATGAGGATATATATATATATATATATATGAGGCGGTGAAAGGCAAAGTGGTTTAAGTCACATTTTCAAATTCTTTTACTTCAGGGAAAAAATGTAATTTCCATGTTCAATTTATAGTGGAATTGCAAATAATTATTATTTGCAATATTGTAATAATTATTATGAATTACAATTTGCTCAATTTATAATGGAATTTTTTGTAGTTTTTGCAGTAAAACACTTTTGACTTCCATCACTTGACTTTCTGACTTACACCACTTTGCCTTTCACCGCCTTATATATATATATATATATATATATATATATATATATATATATATATATATATATATATATATTGAATATTTACATTCATTATCAACATATCATCTAAGACATCAATGATCTATTCTTTGTGAAATCCATCCTTTTTTGTCATATTTTAGGTATTTAAGGAATCGGTGTATCAGTTATGAGAACCTTAATACATATTTGTTTCATTCTAACTGGTGTATTAATTGCTATAGGAAATACTATATTCATGAAAAATCGTAACAATTTCTTAGTGGTGCATGCAAGTTGATATTACGGTTATAAAAACACATACGCAGAAACGCGTAATAAATTCATATTATCGGTATATAGAACAGGAATTATAAAAAAAAAATGCTATGCTGCTTTTTGGGCTGTGCATGAGAGTTCAGACAAGTCACTAATGTATGATGCCAAAACATGCTAATTTTATAATTAAACGCTTCATAGTAGTGAGTATTTTCGGAGGGGTCTGAAGCTTGTGTCACGTGTGTAAGAAAAACTAATGTTTTGATGACTTTCATACCTAGCTGACTGGTTTTTTTCAAAATTTTCATTGTTTAAACTGCTGTACACGGTTAAAATTCCTACAACTTTGTAAACATTTCAAAGTACAACGTGTTTAGCAGTAAACGTCCAAGTATAGCTCACCTGGCGTTCTCCTAATAAGTTGTTCTCAATCTTCGTTTCCTCTTAGTTAAAGTTTTGTCGTCAGAGTATCTCATTAACAGTTGGTCATATTGCAACGATCGAATACAAAATTGGTATAAAATTTTTCGATTAATGCTTATGGGAAGTAAATAAATAAAACCTTAAGGTTCATAGTGGAGGACAAATATGAACAGTTTTTCTCCTGTCCTCTCTGGAGTTAGTCCTCTTAGGAGTTCTCCTAATAAGTTGCTCTTAGACCCCGTTTTCTCTTTGTTAAGTTTTTGGCCCCACAATGCGTCAATAAATGTCAGTCATGTCACGGTTATTAGAGAAAAAAATGGTCCAAGAAATTGGTGCCGATTAATGCTGAGTAAATGAAAAATAAAAACTTAAGGATCATAGCGGTGGATACATAATCGATAGTTGTTGATAGGCTTATGAACAGATTTTTCAGATACTGATAGAGCAGTAAAAAAGAAGACTTTTTGATAACATTAGTCAAATAAAAAGCATAGCAACAACTGTTTTCATCTAAGAGACATTGTCCAAGGAAAATTTGTATGATTGTCACTATGAACAGGTCGCGGATGCGGGAATCATTCAAATTTCGCATTCATCACAAACTGATTACATTTGTGAATTGTTCATAGAGACAATATCACAAATGCTCTTCGGACTGGTGATGATCCATTAATTAGATCGAAGCAATTCGCCATGTCCTTTTTTTTTGATCGTAGTTATCAAGAAGCCTTCTTTCTATTGTTTATGTTTCCACAGTTCTCTTGTAAGTGATTGATGCACGGATTCGTTGACGTTAGCCATCTGTTAGGTTGCGTAATTCAACTTTTATCATATTAATCTCTGTTACGGTTATCAAGAGTAATTCAACCATGCTTTAACAACATAAAGAGGGTGAGTAATAATTTTTTTTTAAATTTTTAACTAACACATTAATATCTAACTCACGGAAATATATAAATTACAACTGAATGTGCTTACGTGCTTTGGTGTCGTGATAATATCTGACAAGCTGGCAAGGTTATCACATTATTTAATGACCAAGAAGACAAGGAAGAGGGAAGGATCCCGGTATAATTATACAGAGCATGACTTTCCTTTCTGTTCAGGTTGAGTGCAAAATAAATCACACAGTCGAAGAGTAAAAGCTAAATAAAGGCTAAATAACACCATACCCAGGAATTAAGATTCGATTGTTTATAAACATCTAACAATCAATGATATTTCAGTCTAATTGTTCTTCAATTGCCAGTATAATTGTAATGCAATTAATATATATATATATATATATATATATATATATATATATATATATATATATATATATATATATATATATATATATATATATATATATATAAATTACTATGGTGCCCGGTATAAAGGGCTTAAGTCAAAAAATGTGATTTTTAGATATTTGTTAGTATTGATAAAAAAACTTTTGCCTTGTATAAAAGGCTTAAATATATCAATTTTGTATACAAAAGTGCATTTCTTTGTACAAAAGGCTCGAGTCGAAATTATTGTTCTGTGATTGGTAAAAAAGCCAATAACTTGGTATACTTAAAGCACTGTTTTCAACTTAAGCCCTTTATACCGGGCACAATAGATTTTTATACACACACACGCACACACACACACACACACACATATATATATATATATATATATATATATATATATATATATATATATATATATATATATATATATATATATATGTATATAGATATATGGATATATATATATATATATATATATATATATATATATATATATATATATATATATATATATATATATATATATATATGTATATAGATATATATATATATATATATATATATATATATATATATATATATATATAGATAGATAGATAGATAGATATATATATGTGTGTGTGTGTGTGAAAGAGTATGCGTGAGACTGTATGTATATGTATATGCATATGTATATGTATATGTATATACCAAAGAGAGAAAGAGAAAATGAAGGGTACAGTAAGTACTGCTACTGGATTATTCCAGTTCATTTTCGGATATATTCCAATTAGTATTTTCTTATCAAAGAAATAAGTCTTAAATTCCCTTTATAATGTGGCATTTAAGACTCTCCATTTAAACAATGCACATATGCATCATTACAGATCATTGCTTTACTTTTATTATTACTTCGTAGTTTATTATTGTAGTAAGCAATTTAAATCTATTAAGAAAATAAACAGCCTGCAGACTACTAACTCATTTTCTTAAAGAAAAGGTCTGCACACTACGCCAAGCTCTTTCGGTTTTTAATTCTAGGTAATCTTCCCCCAAACATGAAAATCCCATAAACTGAGTCAGTTTTTCTTTGACACGAGTCACGTTACTAATGGACAATAGAGACACGCCCTACACACAGTGAAAGTTGTAAATACAGGATGGGGCGCCGTAATTGGAAATTCCAGACTATTGCCTCCAACTCACGCTAACCATTTACTGGCATGCTTGAAGAGCTAACGGTCTGCTTTTTCTGTCACTCTAGTGATAAACAAGTCGATAAAACCTTTTCTTAGAACCTAAAAACATGAAACAATATGCATTGTGTACTGTGAGTCATAATATTTCCTGACTTTTATTAAAACATAACATCATTGGCCCCAAACTTATGTGAGTGTATTTAGTGATGTATTTATAAATAAATGAACAAATAAATAAATACACTGCCTGCCAATAATTGTCCGGATAACTATGAATGTCGTTAATTTTGCATTTTTTCATTAATGTATTCATAAATAAATAATTAAATAAATAAATAAGTAAGCAAATAAATACACCGCCTACCAATAATTGGGCGGACAACTAATAATTTCGCTAAATTTGCATATTATGCGATTGTCGCTAGGTGGACGACCAAGATATAAGTGTAAAAAAGGTATTGATTGAACGTAATATAGTGAGTAGGGTGAATTTGAAAGGGGAGTTATAGTTGTAAGCTATATAAGTGGAAAGGTTCTCCGTGTGAGTAGCATTGAGTTAGAGAACCCAGAACCAACAGTGGCCGATATTATCAGCAAGTGGAGACTTCCGGACATTCTTAGCGCCAGTATGCTTCCATGTAGAAGGCCGAAACTGACAGATCCATTCAAGGTATAGAGAATGATGGGTGTTACAACAGATAAACAGAGAAAAAAAGACGACCCTCGGCGGAAAAAATCCTGCAAGTATTCCAGAGTAGCACTGGTACGTCTCTCTGATTCAGTACTATCCGTAAAGAACTTCATGCACTTAAGTATCAAGGCAGAGTATCCGGACAACTACTAATTTCTAGGTAGGCTTGTTATAAACCGCTTTTTGAGAAATCCGATAAGAGGATATGATTAGTATGGTGCAAAGATAGTAAAAACTGGACGATCGACCAATGAAAAGCAATCTTATGGAGTGACGACTCAAGATCCGCATGTGTCCAGTCAGATGGTAGAGTAAGGGTGTTTAGACTACGTGGAAAACACCTACAACAGGGGAATGTAATACGAACTGTGAAATTCGGCTGTGGTGGAGATTTGGTCTGGGCCTCTTTCTGCTGGTACATCTTATACTACTGGTTGTCGTTCCTACAACCATGACGGTAGATCGGTACATTGAATTCTAAACAATAGCGCCCTTCATAAACTGTGGCGGTAATACGGAACTGACGATTTTATCTACCACTGTGACAAATCCACAACAAGTCCTACACAAGTGCGGTTGCCATGCACTGGCGGCACAGAGACTTGGATGTGAAACGATTATTGTGACCCGCTCAGAGTTCTAATGTTCATGATAATTGAACATTTGATAATTGAACATTAAATGAACTGGAACGACGAATGATATTTACACCAAGTTCTGCTATTCAACTCCTATCGAGTTTGCAGGAGGTATGGAGAAATATTCCACTTGATGTAATCCTGAAATTGGTTCATTCTCTCTAATCACGTCCAAACACGGACCTACACTTTATTAAAATAGTGAAATTCTCTTCACAAGTTTTATTTTCAAGTGTGTGGACAATTATTAGTATATAGTATATATATATATATATATATATATATATATATTGTTATAAACAGATGAATGAACAAAGATTAGGCTATTTTACCTTAGTGCATGAAAAGTATTTCGATTAGAATTATGAAGAGCCACAATTAAGTTGAATGAATTCGACTTTTAAGATTTAACACCAAAATTTCAATATTTGATATCAATATTGAAACCATTAAGTCTTTTGTTAAATGTCATTGGCATAAATAGGATTCATTTCAGTGAATCTGAAATTAAAATATTTGCGATAGCTTCCTGTTGATTGTATGTTTAACTACATTTCGAAAATGTTTGGCTCTATGTAAAGTACTTTACATAACATAGAATTTCCGTTTTCAAGAAGCATGCATACTTTTCATTCGTATTAAGTGAGTTGGAGTCAATGTCAATGCTTTATTTTGCGATCTTTGGGGATTTTTTTGAATTGATGAAACATTTTACAGGAATTGCCTTAAAAATTTCTAACCTTATGATGACATAGCACAAAATACTTACTCCCTCTGTTGTAAGCATTTTGTGCCTTTGTAGAAGATTATATATATATATACACTCATGGACAAAAAAATTAGCGCACCAAGAAGGAGTCGTCAAAATGAAACGAAATTTTACATACGTAATGACTACTTTGATATAAGTAAATGATAAGAAAATCAAAGAAAAAGGATAATTTGTTTCAGAGAAAAAGGCAAAAGAACGGAGGAGTTAATACTCCGTTGGACCCCCTCTATCTCGAATGCACGATGCGATACGATCGGGCATTGAGTCATACAAGTTCTGCATGATGTCTTAAGACATTTCGTTCCATATTTGCTGTAACCTTGCATCTAGTTCGTTCAAACTCGTGGGATGCCCAACTCGTCGTCCCAAATGATCCCAGATATGCTCGATTGAAGACAAATCTAGGGATCGGGCAGGCCAAGGAAGGGTAGTAACAGTGCGGAGACAGTCTTGTGACACCCTTGCCGTATGAGGCCGATCATTGTCTTGTTGAAAAATGGCTCCTGGGAGCCGTTGCATGAGTGGCAACACATGTGGTTGCAGGATTTCATGAACATACCGCTGGGCTGTCATGGTGCCACGGAACAATAGTAGGGGTGACCGTGTATTGTAGGCAATGGCACCCCATACCATTACACCAGCGGTGGGAGCGATGTGTCGCTGTACAGAAAAGGCAGGATTGAAGCGTTCACCACGGGCTCTCCACACACGAACACGATTGTCATCACTGCCGAGATTGAATCGGGATTCGTCGCTAAAGACGACCTGATTCAATTCCGCTGCAGTCCAGTTTCCTCGTGCGCGGCAAAACTCCAAACGGAAGCGTCGATGGGTGGGCGTCAAGGGCAGCACACGTAATGGGCGCCGCGATACCAACTGTCCTTCAGCCAGGCGCCTTCGTATGGTTCGAGAAGACACAGAGGCCTCTAGTGAAGGTGCTACCTGTGCCTGGATGGCTGCCGATGAAGCAGTTGGCTGTACGCGTGCATTTCTTACGATGTGGCGGTCTTCTCGACGACTGGTCTGTCGAGGGCGTCCTGAGCCTGGCCTTTGTGTACATGACATCTCTTGGGTCCACTGGTCCCAAAACCTCCTCACAACACAATCAGAGCGGCCTAATTGACGAGCTACTCGCCTAGCTGACCACCCAGCTTCCATCATCCCGACGATTCTCCCCCTCTCAAACTGCGACAACTGCTTATATTGTCTTCGAACACGGCGTAATGGCATGTCTATCTCAGCTCTTCCTTTGTAAATGATTCAGCACACTCAAACAAGCTTTGGCTACCTGTTTTATACTCCACAGAGTACGATGTTCAATGCCCTGTACCGGCTATACGTAATGCGCAATCACGCTGCATTTCTAATCATTTGCATATCTCCCCGACATATACTTTCATTGCAAGTTTCGTTACAATCCCGCAATTATTTCTTGGTGCGCTAATTTTTTTGTCCATGAGTGTATACATACATATATATATATGTGTGTGTGTGTATAGAAGCAACATAAATATTATTAAAGAAAAGATTCTTATGATTTTGAGTAATTCTACATAAACTGACTTTCACTTTATAAGTTTATTCTTTGTTTGCCTGAAAATATGTTTTACTTCCGCTAAGATCAGTTGTTTTACTACTTATTTCAATTCATGAATATGTAGTCCCAACAATTGAATCTTTTCCATGAAATAAAAATTAAATACAGCATAATTCCAGCCTTTAAATAGAAAATGCAATGTAATAAAATTCCACTAAACTACCATATTCTACATTCATAAAATATGCGTGAAATGTTAGAACTATTTAACAGATGAAAAGCATCAATTGATGTTGTACATGGTCAAAACCAAAAATTCCGTTTTTATCTCATTCTAGACACTAATGTCTTCGCAATTTCTCCCAAGTAGCATATTACCAAGTTAATTATTGAATAATTATGCATTAATAACTTTGTTAATAGTTAGATCAAGATTCTTACTAAAGTTTCATAATTAGTATAAGTGCAATAAAGTCTTAATTGAATAACTTAAGTGGTATTCTTAACTAGTACATAGAAATAAAATTCAGTAATTAATAATTGAGACTTAAAATAATATCCTTAAATTTTCTCTGGCCAAAAAGTGAATATTTAAGATATGCACTTTTCTTGCTTTTTAATGCAATATTTAACATAGACCTTTTTAAATCAAAACAACTTATCCTTAGAGATTGTATTAAGTTCGCTAATGCTAAACAACATCTAATAACAAGCAAAATGTTGCCCTTAACGGAAAAACCACTCATACTTCTTGTTTACATACACTTTTTGCGTTACTTTTTGCACTCTTAGTCAAAGAAAAAAATTTCTTCCAGAATTTTTTTTCTAAACCCTGTCAGCTGTAATATAATTGCAGCTTCCTGTCTTATTGAGATTGTGGTTTCCGTTTATATTACCCACACTGAAAGAGATAACTGTTTTACCATGTTACAGCTATTTTAAGCTGATCTAGTTCAGGAGTAAAACGAAATGACAAAGTTTAATGACAACTTAATTATGTTTCTCGATTTGACATTACAACTAAATTTAAAACAAACAGCAATTTCTAGGCTCATAAGTATCTCCTACCCAGGTAACAGTTTTACTATATACTATAGACATTTTAAGCTGATCTAGATCCTTGGTGGAGACGAAAATGGCAAAGTTTAATTAAAATTTACTTTTGGTTGTATTTACAACCAAATTTAAAAGACATAGCATTAACTAAATTCATAGGTATCTTCTAACCAGATAACAGTTTTTCGCTTTTGCAATCACTTTAAGCTGATCAGCGGTACAGACAAAAATGTCAAAGTTTAATGACAACTTCATTTAATCTCTTGACTTGGGATTACATAGAAATTTAAAATACAGAGCAATAACTAAATTCCTAGGTAACCCCACCTAGATAGGTATCTCCCACCTAGATACCGTAAAATATCGACTATAATACGCACCCGAGTATAATACGCATGCTTGATTTTGAGCGAAATTTTCGGGAAAAAAATAAAATTCGACTATAATACGCACCCATAACTTTCCAATGTTTTATTTAAAAATTGCGCAAATATTTATTAACATAAATAAAATTTGTAGTAAAAAGAAACTAAAACGTCAAATTCGGTAGCAAAAAACTTAAATTGTTAATTCAAAGCAAACAATACCGTCAAATTATCAGTCTTAGTCACTTTCACTAGAATACAGATCATCTATTGTTGTTGCGTCAATGTCACAATTATTGTTGCTGTCGTAATATATATCACCATCATCATCATCGCTTGACGATACAAACTGGGAGTTCCGTTTGTTTAAAAGGAATACCTGCTTAGTAAACAGGTGGATGAATCACAGAGTACAGATGCGCACGCACCCGTGTTGCGGTAATATCTTACAGCTGCTGTACGTTGGATTATCCAATGTTTAAAAGTACGCTTTCTTTGTAAGCGAGTATAATAGGCACCCTCAATTATCAGGAATAAAATGTGATAAAAAGTGCGTATTATACTCGAGATTTTACGGTAGTAACTGTGTTTTTATATTACAGTCATTTTAAGCCGATCTAGTTCAGTGACAGAGACCAAAATTACGAAGTTTTACGAGAACTTTATTTTATTTCTTGGCTTCAGATTACAACTAAATTTAAAATACATAGCAATTACTAGACCAGTAAGTACCTCCTACCCAGAACGTACACAAGTAATTCCTATCACGTAATTGACTAATTGCGGCTGGAGGATTTCGGGAGATTTTTGGGATGTTTTGAGAAAATTCAGAGTCGTGAGCGGCGTGTTACTGAAGCTGGGAATTTTTTACAACCAAGAAGAGCTATGTTATACGTGACTTCACTCCGGAAATGAAAAAAAGAAAAAACGCATCGGGTCCTTTCTAATTCTTCCACTTTGTGCTCTCCGCAAACGAAACCCTCCACTAAGCACTAAGCCGCTTTCAAACCGCTGGCTCCACCGCTAGACCCGGATTTGTCGACGACAGCGTTTTGATCTAACTAGGTATTGATATCAGCCGTGTCCACGTTACTTTCAAGTTAACGCCTATGCCTCTTCGATCGATGCTTTCTTCAGCATGAAAACCGACTGGTACTTTGAGACGAGTATTCATGGCTGCTCGTTCTGGCAGCTAGTTCATTGCGGGTATTTCGGAGCGTTTTTGTGAAAATTACAGCAGAAAGGAAAGTTAACTTAGCTACCAAGCCAGTGAAAAGTACTGTTATGAATATTGGTAAAAATCGGGATATATTAGTTATTGGGATTTCCAGTGTTGAAATCCTGATCCACAAGCAGAAAAGGATACCGTACATTCTTACAACCCTGCAATAATATCAAATGCTAGCTGAAAACCCGTGCTTCGCTACGGAGTACATTCAAATTAAATACAACGGTCAATGTATGCAATTAATATTAAAAAACAAAAAAAATATATTAATAAAAAAATCGTAAAGTATATTTTTATAGACAAAATAATGGAGAAGAAAATACTGAAATTAAATCTAATAGAACATACTAAAGAATATAGTACAATAGTAGTTATGTAATATAGTACAGATTGAGGAACATTTCTTTTACTGTATTTAAATATATTTTTAGATAATGCTCAATCATCTGCCGCATTAGAATGAAAATAAAAATGTGAATTTATTTCATTGTTATGCACGCGAAAAATTAATTTAAAGTATCACAAAAAGAAAAGAAACCACGTGATCAGCATTTAATAAATTAAATTCTAAAAATTAATCTTTAAAAATTCAACAAAAATCAGAAAATGGAGGTAAAGATTCGAAAAAAATGTATTTTAAAGGAATTTTTATGATCTTTCTCGTGATATAAGTTTTATAACCCTCAGATTATTATTTTAAATGCAAACTTCCAAAACGCTACAAAACCAGCTTAAAAATTTAATTTAAAAAATCTAAGAAGAATTTTTCAAAAAGCTTTCTTAGTGCACCCCTACACTGTAAGAAGAATAGACATGCAAAATTTCAACCCTTTAACTCCAGCGGTTTGGTCTGTGCGTTATCTCTCGGTCAGTCAGTTACGGAACTGTTTTATATATAGAGATTAACCAACTAAAACCTTGAAAATTCGACCAATATTATATTTAAGGCTGGACTAGTGAATGTTATTACGTTTCCTGCAATACATATTTGTATTGACCGTATACAGTATATCTCGAATTTTACGGCATAATCTTGGTCGCTGAGACACTTAGAATTAATATAATTTCTCCATTTTTAAAGATATTTGTATATATTAATATTGAAAAAAAATTGTAAAACTTAAATTTCTGTTTAACTTTTTGACCATTGCTTACGATATGTTTATAGTTTTAAAATTTTGTATACAGTTATAATACGATTTTCATTTATCAACACAACTACCACAACGAAAAAAAAAATTATATTCACTCCAAAAGAAATCGAAAGTTTACTATTTGTAGGATGTAGTTAAAAATAATAATTTCAATATTTAAGAGTTGCATAGAACTGTACTTCAAAAATCAATTTTTAAGTTTAATTGTCAGTATTGTTGTTAAATATTATCTTGTTGTGGCAACGACTAACACATACCAACCTAGAGGTTAGTTTGTTTGAATTAGGAAATTACTGTATACTGAGAAAGAGAAATTGAGACTCTGAAACTGAAAATTGATTTTAGTTTAATTTTCCTGCCTTCAGTTTTAAAATGGTACACATTATATGTTTGGGAAACACATTTATCGGTGCTAAGCTTATATAACAACTGAAATTACTCGCATAGGAGGTAGTTAGAAAGGTTTATAATTGGGATACATGGCTATAGATAAAACTTTCCTTCTATTGATCTTGTAAATTTTAATGCTTTTTGTAGGGCATGCATTACCACTTCTTCTATTCCTCTCCATTTTAATTATATAAAAATGCAAGTACACCTAAATATTTTGAAAAGCAATTACGTCTAAGTTTATACTCCAAAGAGATTATTATTTTTATAAAAAAAATAAATATATTTCTCAAAATGACACTATATTTTTTTCAAGAATGCGGTAAACAGCATGGTGAAGAAAAAACCAAAAGAAAAACAAGTCCATTAAAATTCGTGAAAGAGGTAATTATTTTTTGACTGTTGCGAACTCATTTCACTGTGCACGTTTAACATGACAGCTGCTTTGTTTCTCACATAAAAGAAAGCGAACAAAAGGATATCATGCCATGCCCTTGTTCCTTTTTTTTCGTAAGTTCTAGGCTTTATTAAATTTTTAAGCGCACTTAAAATTTCGTGAGAATGCGTCATTCTTCTTATGCAATTTATTGGTGTGAAGTTGAATTTATCATACGAGTACAGAATACTTTGTAATTTGAAGCGAATTTTTATGTTTCATTGTGAGTAGAATAAATTAACATTTTTTTTTATCGGGTTGAATGAAGCGGAGCTTCCAACGCTGTTTTTTAGTATGTACCACAAGTTGAATAGGTACTCGTATAATGTCAATAATTTTATATTTCACGTATAAAAAAATTATTGAATTTTAAAACTCGAATATTTCGTATTTGATTGTAAGACTCTTGTTCAATATTCGTGGACTCCTCAAAATGTAAACTTCGATTATACTTATATAAATGTTTTAAAAATAATTTTGTTTTTCCCTAACCTTTTAAATTTTTTTAAAAATATTTTAATTTTTTGCATATTTGGGAAAAAAGTTTTTAAACATTTCAAGTTTTATTAAGAGGCTATATTTAGGGAATACAGGCAATTTTTTTTAAAAACATCGACTCAAAATGTAAAGATTGTCAAAATATCTTATTTTAACTCAAATATTTTAATGTAAATACCTCACGCTTGACACTGAAAAATTTGAGGAATAATTATTTATTAAATGTATGCGTACTCACTGAAATTTATAGTTAAATTAGAGTATAACCTCAGTTTATCATGCGGAAAACAGACTTGTAATTTTGGTCAATGTAGAAAGAAAAGTTTGTATAGAACATGAAAGTCAACCGCAGAAGATTATTAGGCATCCAAAAATTGATCAATAACTAATTTCGGTATAAATAAACTTTTTTTTCTTTTTTGTTCTGTGTTTCAGTATCTCTAACAGTTTTAAGAGGTTTTTTGAAAAGGAGATTCCTAAGGAACCTAACTCTTTTTAATATTTTTTTTTGCTGGTAATATCAACCATCTGATTGAAACTTATATTATTATTTGATTTCATGCAGCGAATTTACCTGTGTGCTTTACATAATCAATGATAAAAAGACTGCTTTCATTAGCAGAAAAATTACTAAATATAGGAGGTATATTCAGCGAATCAAAACCACAACATCACTCAGGGAAAAGAGAGAAGAAAACCGAAATCAACTAAGCTCAAAACCATTTTGTACACGAGTAAAATGTTATTTTGTACATGAGTAAAATAACATTTTACTCATGTACAAACTGGATGGTCAACATTTCGATAGCGGATGATCATTTGGTTCATGCCCTAATTTTTAAATTTTAAATTTTAACATTTCCTATCAAGTTACACTTTATCTATTTCAGCATTCCCCATAATTTTTTTTATGACCAACATTTGTATAGAGCACTTAATCATCGATATCGAATATATAAAAACTGAAATTCAGAACCACAATGGATATAAGTAAAATTTCATATGTACGCTAGGTATGGGCACGTTAAATCCGTAGGCTAAAAAGTCTCTCATAGTTTGGTATGTGGGTGAGAGGAGGGTAAAAGCAGATGTCACCCCTTAGGCTGCTCGGTCAAAATTGTGGTGGCACTTGGATAATTGGACTCCAACCCTTGTGGTACCATTAAAAACCGGAGACGCATTCCTCTGTCATTAGCCATCTACGGACATGGTCTTGAATGTGCCAGCAACAACGTGAATGTGTTGAACAACTACAGCATATAAATAAAATAGCTAATCCTGCATATTTCGGAAAAAAACTTTTAAACTTTTCAAGTTTTATTAAGAGACTACATTTAGGGCATACATGCTTTTTTTCAAAACATCGACTCAAAATGTAAAGATTGTCAAAATACCTTATTTTAACTGAAATATTGTAATGTAAATTCCTCATGCTTGACTCTGAAAAATTTCGGAAAAAAATATTTAATAAATATATGCGTACTCACTGAAATTTATATTTGAAATTAGAGTTTAAGCTCAGTCTGTCATGTGGAAAACAGACTTGTGCAATTTTGGTCGATTCGGAAAGTTCGTGTAGAACATGAAAGTCAATCACGGAAGTTTACTATGAGGCCAAACCTGATCAATAACTAATTTCGGTAAAAATAAACATTTATTTTTCCTTTTTGTAGTGTGGTTCAACATCTCTAACAGTTTTAAGAGGTGCTTAGAAAAGGAGAGTCCTTAGAGACCTAACTCTTTGACGATGATATTTTTTGCCGGTAATATCAACCATCTGATTGAAACTTATATTATTATTTGCTTTGAGGCAGCGAGTTATGACGTTTTAATCATTGAACACAAAAATTTCGTAATTTATCAAAAGAAAGATAGTTATAAAAATTAAGTATTATTATTATTTAGTTATTTAGTATAATTTATTTAATTCAAACTTTAATTTCATATAAAATTTAAATTATGAATTATAAAATAATGAAATTCACTGTAAAGATATGATACCTATAGTAACAAATTATCAATATAAAAATTCAAATTTTAAAATTGTCTAAAATATATCAACATGCGCAGTATAAATTGATAATATCTAATTTTTTTATTTATTGCAAAACTATTACTAATTTCTTTTCATAAAAATAACTTATCTATTAAATCTTCATCAATAGCCTCTGGTTTTCCTTCGATTTCTAACGCATATAAGATAAAGATGACCAACACTTGGCTCGAAATGCGATCAGTAACAATTTTCTAACAAGTAGGAATATATTTTTTTATTTTAAGCGAAAAGATTTTTTCAACCAGATAATAACTTTTACTGAACTTTTGGTGGTATATATGAAGCGTACAGTATCATACATTTCTTTTTCTAGAAGTACTTTAACTGTCTGCGGCTATATATTTTTTCTCCTTTCTCACTGAAATAGACTTTCACTGCGTACTTCTAGCTCGACGGTTTGATTATTTTTCTTTCGTGAGGAAAGCGTCTTTGTGCTATAAACATTGATTCTGAAAATTTACTGTCCTCAAATCTGATATTTTTAGAGAATTTTCAAAATTAGCTTTCTCTCTACATTTGTTGTGTAGAAGTGAAACATTTTTTTAGAAAGAATAAATGTAAAAAGTTGATAAATTGATTAAATGTCTAATAAATATTTAATCATTTGAATTTTATTTATATATATATATATATATATATATATATATATATATATATATATATATGTGTGTGTGTGTGTGTGTGTGGAGTTATGGCAGATGTTGATATGTTCGAAAAATTCAATCTTATGTTTTAAGTTGATATGTCACACTTAAAATTGATTCTTTAATGTGGCAAAAGCTGATAGTGAAATTATGAAATAATACTAAGTTATTTGTATCGGCAAATACTGTTATGTCTAAAAGAGGTAATACTTGGTCTCTAATTGAATATTTTAGTCCGTAATTGGAAATTTTCCTCAAGCATATGGCTGGTCTTCAATGGAAGACCAGCCATATGCTTGAGGTTGAATATGAATGTTAACTAAAGAATATTTGGATTGAAAAACTTAATTGAGCGATTCTATGTTTCACAACAAAAGTTACTTTATTAATTTGCCGAAAATATGTATATAAATATATATATATATATATATATATATATATATATATATATATATATATATATATATATATAATAAAAGTTTATAGTTTGATTAAATCTGGAATCCGTTTATTTTTAATATCAAAATCACTTAAATAATCATCCATTTATGTTTATGTAAAATTTGTTGTAATGTGTGACACGTGACAGTGGAAATGTAGCGATGTGCAATATTTGGCAGATATAGAAATAATCAAATAGCGCTAACCAATGCTGCAGCTTTTGTTTAACTGTATTTTAAAATTTCATTCCTTTCGATGTATTCGCTTTCTGCACGTGAACAATTTAATTGTCCTCTTGTGAGATACGGTTGTTGTTCATTGGCTATGAGCAGTGTAAAGACCACGGTTGTTTCCTTATTACCTTCTGTAGTCGTTGAAATACGGTTTCCCGTGACTACAGAGAAAAGGGAAAAGAAAAATGTTATTAAGACCAATATGGTTGCTGTTCAGCATTGACTTTTTGATTTTTGTGGGACAAAAAATAACTGTTTCGTGGATTTGACAAAGTAAAAATGGAGAGGTGCACGAATTGGGGCTATTATATAACAATGTTAATATTATAAGTTTTGTTTGACTATGTATTTTACATTTTTTTAGGAGGAGAATGCATTGAAAGGGGAACCTTTCAATGCACGCTCCTCCTTCGTGCGTACAATATAGTATACTGATTTTCTGGCGGTGAAGGTCGTGCTGTAAATCTGTAGCTACGATTTGTCCAGAAACCTTCATTGTATATTTCTTGATTTCAGCATGTGTTACAAATTGATTAGCCTTGATTGGAGAATTGAAATTTTTAAAAAAATGATTTTCAAGAGTAATATATGGTTATAATGGTGGTTTTTTAAGCACTGAATTCTGATTTTTAGACTAGACACTATTTCTCAAGAGTTGCTGAGCATATGTGTTATGGACATCATACTAATGACAGCTTATGTCATTTATTTATAATCCTCACCACTTCAATTTGGTTAACAGACTTATATCACTTGGTTGCTCTTTTATATGCCATTTTGAAATCTCGCAAATTTTTTCTACTCATCTCGGTGTTTCTGAATGGCAAACTCACCCGTAATATCTTGGAAGCATCATGAACTCTCTCACAAAGCCACTATAGGTAATTCACCATTCCAGTGGGGCAATTAACCATTCCAATGGGACAATTCACCATTTCAATGGGGCAATTCACCATTCCAATGGGGCAATTCACCATTCAAATGGGACAATTCACCATTCCAATGGGACAATTAACCATTTCAATGGGGCAATTCACCATTTCAATTGGGGAATTCACCATTCCAATACGACGGAGAGAAGAAGCCAAACAATCATGTCCTATATCCAGCCTAAACGACGTTACAGCCGCACTCGATGGAAAATGCATTAAAAACATTGTCACATTGATGAGAAATGTCTTATTCATAGATATTAAGCATTCTCTTAGTAAAGCCGCAAAGTTAATTGAAACCCAGTATAAGTTATCCTCCAATTAACTGAAATTCTGATTTATGTGTTGCTCAACAAATGAATGGTGCAGTCTTAAATATCAAGTAACCGGTTGCACAAAATCAACCAGAATATTAATTCCCACAAAACAGAATATTTTTTTCTTGGAACTTTTTTTTCAATGCACGCTCCTTCGTGCGTACAATATAGTATACTGATTTTCTGGCGTTCAAGGTCGTGCTGTAAATCTGTAGCTATGATGTGTCCAGAAACCTTCATCGTATATTTCTTGATTTCAGCATGTGTTACAAATTGATTAGCCTTGATTGCAGAGTTAAAATTAAAAAAAATGATTTTCAAGAGTAGTATATGGTAATCATGGTTGTTTTTTAAACTCTGAATTCCGATTTTTAGACAAGACACTATTTCTCAAGAGTTGATGAGCATATGTGCTATGGATATCATCCTAATGACAGCTTATGTCATTTTTTTTATAATCCTCACCACTTCAATTCGGTTAACAGACTTATTTCATTTGGTTGCTCTATTATATGCCATTTTGAAATCTCGCAGAGTATTTTTTTCTCGTTTCGTGTTTCTGAAGGGCAAAGTCACCCGTAATATCTCGGAAGCATCTCGAACTCTTTTACAAAGCCTCTGTGGGAAATTCCCCATTCCAGTGGGGCAAATCACCATTCCAATGGTGCAATTCACCATTCCAATGTGGCAATTCACAATTCCAATACGCCGGAGAGGAGAAGCCAAGCAATCATGCCCTATATCCAGCCTAAACTACGCTACAGCCGCATTCGTTAGAATATGCATTAAAGACATTGTAACATTGATGAGAATTGTCTTATTCATAGATATCAAGCATTCTCATAGTAAAGCCGCAAAGTTAATTGAAACCCAGTATAAGTTATCCTCCAGTTAACTGAAATTCTGATTTATGTGTTGTTCAACAAATGAATGGCGCGGTCTTAAATATCCAATTACCGGTTGCACAAAATCAACCAGAATATTAGTTCCCACATAACAGAATTTTCTTTTCTTGGAACATTTTTTTCTTTTGAGTTACGAGTTTTCAATATACTGCTGTTTTTTCTGCAGAATACGTCTAATAAAAGCCCATTAGTAACTCAAACCGTTTAGGCAACACAAAACCTCAAGATCATCTCCTCTGATAACGTTAGAAGCAATTAGCAGAAAAAACATGTTCATGTAACGACAACGATAAACATTTCAGAGTAAAATGTTTTCACACTTTGTGGTTTACCACAAACCACTATACTGACATTAAGAAGTGGTCCAGGGTGGATTTTGACGGTCAAGTTTCAGAAATAATTCCGAAACAGGCTCATTTTGTTTAAATTTCTACACAGTTGCAACACGTTTGGAAAGAATGCTATTCAATCCCTACATATTATTAGAAATAGTTCATGAGAAATTATTAAAGAACTAACAGCTTAGATATTCGTAATAAACTGTTCTATTCATAAAGGAAGAAATTCATATTTCTGAGTTATTTTTTGCTTAATTAAATATTACAGCAAAGGTTAAATTATGACTGAAAACATGTAATAATGGATTAGGTTTTAGTAACAAAAGAAATCTGTGTTTAGATTTTAAGGTATCTTTACTGCCTAAGATTCAAAAGCACATGGCCTTGACATTTTTCAGTAAGAAATAATCCCATTTTCAAGAAAAGTGGAACTTCATACTTCTTATATAAATTATATCTAAAACCAACGAAATAAGCACACTTTAAAATTATAATAGAAATATTATCAAACTTCTTATAAACTAACTAATATATATATATATATATATATATATATATATATATATATATATATATATATATATATATATATATATATATATATATACTAGCTGTACCCGTCCCGGCGTTGCTCGGGTAATGTTATTACCAATTTTTTAGTAGCCTTAACCCTTTGTTAATGGGCGTCGCTGTCATCCTTTTCCTCACCACGATACATTATTTTACCCATATAAATTTAATCCTTTCTGGCACATTTTGGCAAAATTTTTGACATAGGATTACTTAAAACTTTCCACAACAGTCAGCTAGACGAAAAACGTTTTCCACAAACACACAACACATTTTATATGATATTAACTAAGTGTTGGCCAAAAAAATTACGGCATTACTAAATGCGATTTTTTAATCGATTATCACTGCAATATAAATCGATTTCCTTTAACCACCCAATCCCTCATAGAAAACAAACGCCCCAACACATCACGTGCTTGACGTCGAAAACGACCGACGAAAACGCTTGACGTCGAAAACCTGTTTTCCCCGCTTTACCTTCGTCCGGAAATGAAGAACGAAATCTCCAAAATGAGATTTCTCGCAAGAGTTTCCGAATCATAAAATAAATTATTAAAAAATAACTACAATTTGTAAATTAATTTTGGTTCTGGATTTCGAAACTGTGATGTCTAGGGTCTCTGAGATAAAAATTTCGTAAAAATGTAATGACATTTACGTATCGATTCGACAATTTGGAAAAATGGGTCGCGGACAAAATCGCGTTTTTTTTCCGAAAAACGGGTGCGTACAGGCGATCGAAAAAAAATCACAATTAATCGATAAATTAAGACAGACAATTTTAATTGTGATTTCCGTATAGTGTCATCTTTCCCGTATAGGCTCGTCCGAAAAAAAATTTTTTGGACGGATACGTTAGGATTTACGGAGCTTTTACTCGTCCGGGAGCTCCAAATCGCGACTAAATATTTAATTACGGAAAATCTAATTAAAAAATCGAAGAAAGGGCTTCGAGGTGCATAATGAGACCTCGGGGGGCATCTTCGTGTCGAATCTCAAGACTGTCCGACCTGCCGTCTTAGCGCCGTGCCGCGAGCAGACAAAAACTCGGTCACACACACACAGACTTTGCCTTTTATATATAAAGATATATATATTATACTCTTAAGTAATAAAATTAAATGACAGCTCAAGGTCAGTGTCATCGATTTTTATCTTTATTTCAGTAATTACTCCCCAACGTATATTTAAATAACCATTTCTTGGAGTCTACTTATTTTGAACATTATTCACCAACTGTACACAAGCATTAAATGTTTCAAATGTTTTTCAGAGATAATTATTTCCGGTGAATGGTTATTCAAGACTCTACCAGTGCTAAGGTAACATTAATTTGTTCCATTAAAAAAGTATCAGTTAAAGTTTCCATAAAATTGTTTAATTATCAAGTAACAGCTGACACAGATTGTGCTTTAAATTACGCTTCAACTGAAGCACATAGTAAAGCAATGATTTTTCCATCCCATTAAGTGAGAGAGACAATTATAAAAAATACATTGTTGAAGGTCATAAGATATTTCAAATGATTTATTTTTTTTTTTGTGTGTGTGTTGAGCAAGCAGGATGGAAATGGTCTTCTAGATCATTTAAAATGTGACAGACTGGTGATCAGAAATAGCTCTTCTTGAAATATTTTTTCTCTCAAAGAGAGACTAATTTAGGAAATGAAATATATATATATATATATATATATATATTAAACTGACACTACTCAGAGCCATCTGTAGCATGATTTATCAACCGGATTTCCACCAAAACTGATAGAGGGACTGGGGAAAACATAAGAAAGAGTTTCCATGAAAAAAAAGTTCCAAAAGTCGTCGATAGGAGAAGATATGGCGCTGTTGTCGTCGGCACACACGAAAATTTGCACAAAACGAAAGTAAAATACTAAAAGGCAAATTCACGACTACGTAGTCGACAGCAGCGCCAGTAATTCGAGCTATAAAGATAAAGGGTGAATACTGAAAAAGTTGTAATAAGCAGACAAATGAATAACAAAAAATTTCACTGCAACACTACTATATGCAGCAAATTCACTTCTCCCCCCTTTAATGTAACCACGGTCCTGGTGGACGACACAATGCATCCTGAACACTACGTTCTCAACGGCCGAGCGTAACATGTCACCAGGAATGTTCATCACATTCCGGGATATGTTGGCCTTTAGGGCTACCATGTTAGAGACTGCACCAAGATACACCTTGGACTTCAAATAAGCACACAGAAAGAAGTCACTTGGGTTAGGTCCGGGGAGCTAGGTGGAAATGCTAAAGGGAAAAAAAGCGATTGACGACAGTTTCTACTGAAAAGTTATGGCGCAAGAGATTCCGCACCGATCTTTATAGCCCAAAATATTGGCAATGCTGTCGATTACGTAGTCATGAATTTGCATTTTGAGATTTTATTTGAGTTTAATGCAAATTCTTGGGTGCGCCGACAACAACAGCGCCATATCTTCCCCTATCGGCGACTTTAGGAACTTTTTTTTCCATTGAAACTCTTTCCTATGTCGACCTTAGTCCCTCTATCAATTTTGGTGGAATTCCGGCTGATAGATCGTTCTGCAGGCGACTCTAAGTAGTGTAGTTTAATAAAAAAAAACCTGTATATATAGAGAGAGCGATACATATTTTGACAGCAAATGCTGGAATATATGAAATATATTTCAGTAATTCTTAAAAACTTTTGTAATTCTGTATTGGGAATTTAATGCTTAATATGATATGCACGTCCAGGTACTGACATGTACTGATAATTATATTTTAATATAATTTTTAAAAAGCCGTCTAACATTCCGAGTACAATATCTTAGCTGTTTATACAGAACACATAAATGCAAATATATCTATAAAATAACGAAGGGTATACGAATTATGAAAGCTTACCGAGATTTTGTACAGTTGGTAACAACTTGAAATAAAATACAGCAGATAAATTGGATGGATATTGCAAAAATGGAAATTGTTAACAGGAACTAATTGAGAGCGCAAGACCAAAGAAGCTAAACAAGTTTTAAATGCTAATATTATTACTGTCCATTTGTTGGAGAGATCGAAAACAGTAATGCCCATTGTTTCACAATTCGCAGCGTGATCTACTCGACATGAATATAATAAACTGACTAGGGTTCTAAAACTCCCTATTATAGAGTCCCAATTTAACATAGCTAACGAATTCTGTAAAGGCAAGTGCTGTGCTATACTGAGGAGCTCATTATAAAAGTGAATCTAAAGTCTATGATTTCTCCGGCAGCATGCTGACTGTACGAGTAAGCTAGTGTAGCAAATTTTTACACACTATATATATATATATATATATATATATATATATATATATATATATTTAGTAAATAACTCACTTCTATCCAACCTTGGGTGTATATAATTTGAAGTGGCACTCTATTTGAATTTTATACAAACACAATTTATACATGAAACAATGTTTATTGAATTCGTTGCACATATATAATTGGCTTTTACAGCAATAAGCATACGTACTACTTGTACGGAATATATTTATTTATTTATTTTACAAATGCCACACACTACAAAAAATAGCACCTATGCCATCATTGCACGTGCTCTCCAATACTTCTCAACAAGATCAGTAAAACGATTTAGTGCAGAGCACTCGTCTAAATGTTCCGCCGTCATAGTCCGGCCAGAGTCACAGAGGGTACAGACAGCCGAATCGGCAATGCCGATACGGAAAAGATGGGACCCTAAACAGCCATGTCCAGTTAATAATCTAAAATGCGCTACGGCAGTTTTTCTTGGGGCCTCGGGAACATAATTGGGATTCTCGACAAGAATCGCCCAACTCTTGTTCTTAGATGACTCCGCAGCCTCAAATTTAAAATTACTCCTGAAAGTCAAATTTGTGATTAGCCTCAGGGAATGGAAAGATGAGGCTCTTTTATAACTCTGGGTCACCATGGCTCCTTTTTTAGCTAGAAAGTTCATTTCCAGTGATGTCACAATGTGCTGGTACCCACTGGAAAGAGATTTTATTAGAAAGATCTTTTAAAATTGATCTGCAATCCAGAATTCGTTGAGACTGGCACTGGCTATTTTGCGATAAGGCCTGTAAAGCTGACTTAGAGTCAGAAAAAATGACGGCTCTAACGAAATTAGCCCTTCTTAAAGCTAGTTGTTGTACAGCTACAGCAATGGCCTCAATCTCCCCATCAAAGGCGGTAGAAAATGGACCAAAGGGGAGATAAAAATTAAAAAGCTCGCAAAACACGCCAGCTCCAGCACCATGGTGTCTGTCCAGCATAGAGCCATCTGTAAAGACATGTAACCACTCACTTTTTGGGAATTTGGTGTCGATGGTTTCCAGAGCTATAGCTTTTAATTGTTCGGGAATCAAATCCCTCTTCAGCACTTTTGCACTAAGTTCAAGATTAATATCAAGGTGAGTGTAATCCAATGGACACATAGGCAAAGGCAAAATAGAAGTCTCATGACAAAGTTCCAAAGAACGAGCAACTTTCAGAGCCAACTGGATAAAGCCATACTGAGTTTTCAAATTTCTGGTTCTATTTATGTCATAATTTCTCCAGAAAGGGTTATTAGGTAGGCTTACCAGTTTCTGAAATAAGGCTATTGCCCTTCTCTGGATACCATTATAAACGGGTTCAGTGTTTGTCAGAATCTGCATAGCAAGGATGGGGGTAGACCTCACGGCGCCAGTAATGATACGGAGTGCCTGGTTTTGAAACACTTCAAGGCAATGGATAGAGTGCTTAGGTGCCGTTATGAGGACTTCATTGCAATACCCAATAACTGGCTGAATAAATATTTTATACGTAGTGTTTAGAGTCCCTCTATTGCATCCCCAACGGGAACCAGCCAAGCGCTTCAAAATAGGAAGCCTCTTTTCAGCTTTAGTCTTCAAATTCTCAGCATGCTTTCTCCAGTTCAAACGTGAATCAAGAACGCATCCGAGATAGGTGGTAGAATCACTGGTCCGCAAAGTCTCTCCCCGAAACTCAAGAGTAGGGGTAAAAGGTCTTCTATTTAGAGTAAAGAACTGGCACACAGTTTTGTTCCTGTTAACTTTCATTCCATTTTCCTGGCACCATAAATCTAATTTCATCAAAGCAACATTTAAAGTTCCATTTAAATTGTCCTGATGTTTCTTCTCTGCGCTACCCCACATAACGAGGTCATCCGAGAATAAAGCAGATTCAACAACAGGTGACAGGAAGCCCACCAAATCATTAATAAAAATATTAAAAAGGATTGGGCTAATAACTGTGCCCTGGGGAAGACCAGTTTCAGTTTGTCTAAATTTTGAAACAGCTTCACCATATCTAACAACCGAAAACCTTTGTGAAACAAAGTTCTTAATCCAAGTAAACATATTGCCACATATTCCCAAGAATTGAAGTTTCTGAAGGGACCGAAGCCTCCAAACTCTATCGTACGCCGACTCAAAATCTACAAAAGTGGCGAAGACAGACTTTCGGTCGTCCAGAGAGTCTTTTATGGCTTGCGTTAGAAATGAAACCTGTTGGACTGTTGAGTGATGTCGTCTAAAGCCAGCCTGGTGAGGAGAAAGAAGATTGTTACTTTCCAGAAACCAGTTGAGTCTAGAGATTATCATTCGCTCCATAACCTTTGATAGAACGCTTGTAAGGGCAATGGGACGATAACTCGTCATGGAATCTGGTGGTTTGTCCTTTTTTAGAATTGGAACAATGAAGGCTTTCTTCCACTCAGCAGGTACCACAGTGTTCCAACTTAAATTAAAAATGTCCAAAAGAGCCACAAGTGTGTTATTACCAAAATGTTTCACAAACTCTGGATGGATGTTATCTGGGCCAGGACTCTTACGATTCTTCAGACATTTAATTGCTTCCTGCAATTCCAATAAGTAAAAATTTTTGACAAAAATCTGATGCACATTACGAGTAGTCCTATGACTCTCGTCAATCATTCGTCTCATTATCCTCTGCTTTCTCCGGAGATCTAGTTCCAAGCGTTGGTTATTTGAATAAAATTTAACAAAAGCATTTGAAATATCTTTGTCATAATGTAAAACCTTTCCGCCGATATTCATAGGCTCTCTGGGCTTTTTTGGGAGGTCACCCTTTATTTTATTTACAAATTTAACACTAGAACCGCGGAGCGGGTCAATTTGACCCAAAACGATATTTAATTTATCACCACGCGAAAAGTATCGATTGAAAAAAAAATTCCTTTTATGACTTTTAATATTTTAAGGTGAAGAACAATTTACCAAATTTAAAAATTCGTAACAAAAATAATTTTCCGATTATTACCTCTTATACTTAGAACCGCGGAGCGGGTCAATTTGACCCGTAAGAAATGTTAATGCACAAATAACGAAAAACAGATGCATTTTCTCGAACTGTAATGGAAAATACTTCTACCCCACCCTAGAATTCTTTAAATGGACTGTACCAGAAGGGGGAATAGTGAAGGTTTTTCAGTCAAGGTCTTTATATTAGGTTTGAAGCACGAACTACGTTCGAAAGTAGTGAAAAATTACTGCGAATATTTAGAAGACTTTTGGAAGTTGCTTTTATTCTGAAATTAGTATATGTATAAAAACTATGTCACGACACCGTAATCTTGCTGCTCAGGAAGCTTTAGAATTTTTAAAAGAATTATCTTAAAAGGATTCAGAAGGTTCGAAAAAAGGTTTCTCAAAATTTTATTTTGAGTAGTGAGGATGAATACCTGCCTGCTAATGAAGAAAATTTGGTTTCGGATGAAGAAAATGAAAGTGAAGATGACTCTGGCAATGCTCTAACAATTGCTGGTCCTTCTCATCGCAATACTGATGATAATTTATCTGATAAAATATAAAAATCAAACATTCCAAGAAAAGATACACACACGCAAAAAAAAATTGAAAAAGAAATCGACAATAACATTCAAAGTTGGAAATAATGAAGATGGCAAAGATGGGACAATTTGGAATGTCCTTCAATTAGGAACAAACGATAGAGGAAGAAAATCAAAGTGTAATATTTTGAAAGAAGTTGGGGGGTCCAACACTACATGCTAAACGCAATGTTATCGACAACAGTCCTTCAAGTGCTTGGAGATTTTTTATAGTAGATGAATGGATATTGAAACACATAAAGAAATGTACTGAAGATGAAGCTCATCGGTAGATTCATGAAAGAGAATGAAATATAACATTAGAAGAAATAGATGCTTTAATATAAATTTTACATGCACGTGGTATATGTTGTGCAAAAGGACTTGAACTGGATATCTTGTGGTCAAAGGACTGAGGACCACCATTTTTCCAAAATACAATGTCAAGAGACCAATTTCGTGAAATAATGGGATTTTTACGTTTCGACATAAAATCAACAAGATCAAAGCATCTAGAGACAGACAAATTTGCCCTTATTTCGGATATCTGGAATCGTTTCATGGAAAATTGCAAGACTAACTTTACACCATGTCCTAATATAACTGCAGATGAACAGTTATTTCCTACAAAAGCTAGATGAATTTTTATCCAATACATGCCAAACAAACCAGATAAGTGTGAATCAAGTTCTGGTTGGCTGCAGATGTTGACTCAAAATATCTGATAAATGGATTCTCGTATCTTGGAAAAGATAACCTAAGTCCATCCAACGTTTCTCTTGCTGAACATGTAGTGCTGCGACTAATAAGTCCATATGAGAACAAATGTAGAAATGTCACTACGAACAACTTTTTCACAACACTGAAGCTTGCAAAGGCATTGAAATTCAAAAACACCAGCCTTGTAGGAACTGTAAAACGCTCAAGAAGAAAATACTAGTCTCTTTAAAAATGTTAAAATCCACATTGTATTAGACTACGGTACTAACACATAAAGACATGAGTCTAACTGTTTATCAAGGTAAAAAAGATAAAAACGTTTTGTTTCTAAGTAGTCTCCATCCAAACGTAGAATTTGCAGATAATCCAAAAAAACTACCTCATACAATTGCTTTCTACAACGCAACTAAATACGGTGAAGACGTGATTGAACAAATGGCAAGGAAATATATAGTCAAGTCTGCTTCACGTAGGTGGCAGGTGCAGATTTCTCTGTAATATTTTAGACCTTGCTGCAATCAATGCCTGGGTTTTATATAAAGCTGTAACTGGAAAATCTATTAGTAGACGGCAATTCATTCAAGACTTGGTTGAAGAATTGCGAGAAAATTTTGTTCTCTTCCGACATTAAAAGGTGGCAAAATAGCATGTGAAGCAATCAATGAAAACGGCGGACAACTACAAATTACACGTAAACGAGTCCGATGCCACATTTCGAAATGTGAAAATAAAACTCTAGATATCTGTTCAAAATGTAAAGCGCCCATCTGTGGAAAATGTTCAGCACTTATTACTCAGTTTTGTACAAAATGCATACAGGAAATTGGATTTTATAATCTGTAAAACTAAGTGCTGATAAAATTTTTAGTAACTGATAAAATTTTCAAATTTTAATTTTTTGAAATTATGTCTAAACATAATGAAAAGAGATACTCTGTTTTTCCATTAAAATTAGAAAATTTATTTCATATTTTGTTAAAGAGACATGTTATTATACTAAAGACATAAAATTTTAAATAATATGATTTTGTAAAAATCATATTATTTATTTTCTTAATAATTGTTAATTTATTTTCTTTTATATAAATTATTTGATGTAAATTCTGAGAAATATTGATTATTATTTAAAAAATAATATGCTTTAGTTAAATAATTTAAGCGCTTGTGCATATTTTATAAGTTTACAATCTAGGGTCAAAATGACTCGCTCCGCGGTTCTAGGTATATCGAAAGTCCCGCTGTTCTAGTGTTAAAGACCTTCCCGCCATCTTTCCTGTTGTCAATACCGCTGATAAATTTATTAAAAGAGTCGCGCTTTGCCGTGTTTATTTCACGTCGCAAGATTGCTTTGTCATGTCTCCATCTGCGAACGTCCTGAGGGTCTTTTGATTCTTCAGCTTTAGAACGTGAATTTGCCGCTTGGTCTCTCAACATTGAGAGATGGCCATTCCAAAAAGGCTTATAATTATATTGTTTTCCTCTGGGGATCCAACGTTTAGCTGTAGTCGTGACAGATTGGCAGAAATCTGTAAGTAATGAGTCAATTACTTTCTCTGGTAAAGTTCTCGTACACTCGAACTGAGAATCTAGATCTTGAGTAAAAGAATTCCAATCGGCTTTCTTAAAATTCCATCTATTACCAGTATTTTTATTATAAATAACATATTTTTCTTGGTTGGTAAAAGTTGTAACTATAATACGATGACCCGAACTCGGATCATAGATTACTTCTCTGTTAGCATTTTCAGCAATATTAGCAGTAGCAAGAGTCAAGTCAGGATTGGTGCAAGTTCCATTATAGTGAAGGTAAGTGGGAGTATCAGAATCCTTATAAATTAATTCAAGAACATCAGAGTTCAAAAGTTCCTCCATCACCTTGCCTGCACTGTTTACATCGCTGTAGTTCCAGCGAATATTGTGAGCATTAAAATCACCGCATAAAATAGTCCTATTAATAAATTGGAGACCATCAAAATTTAGTTTAGTGTTGCCTGGCGGACTATAACAAGCAAATATTCTAAAGTGTCTCTGTTGTTTCCATACATCTAAGCGAGTTAATTCAGCTCCTCTATCTGATTGAAGATCACTAATTATATCAAATTTAGTACTTAATCCATCCTTAATACCAATCAAAATGCCACTTGCATTGCGTCGCGATTTGGGTAAGAGTCTAAGAGAGTATCCAGTAAATGGACATCTAATCAAGTCTTTTTGAGCAAGGCTTGCTTCTACAATTATAAATACATCAATATTATAGGCGTTTAAGGTTGTCTGGAGTTGAGAACGTTTCTCCTGAGAAAGCCCTCCGGCATTCCATTGAAGTAATCTCAAGCTTCGCTGATCCTTAAAAGGACGTTTAAGCTTGTGTTTAAAGCACATGATAAGAAACACTGGAGAACTGGCAAAGCTGTAGCAGATTTAGCATTACCCAGGGTGCACCACTTGGAGGCCTGCTACGTTACACCCCTGTACGGAATATATAAATACAGCTTTCAAGAACAATATATTTTCAATACTCACAACCCAGCAGAGAGTC
>OU015497.1:60039397-60046897 GCA_907164885.2 Dolomedes plantarius | reverse complement strand
ACTATCACCCCTCTTATTTTTTCAACACAGTTTACAAAGAACCTGTATATATATTATATATATATATATATATACACGAACAGAGGGACATTTTTGAGATATGACACCCATATATAACGAAGTTAAGCGACATAATGAGGGAGATAGAGTACTGTTGATAAATATTATTCTGGTTACATTGCTTGTCATTTCAATGTCTTATGAAAATATCGACTTAGAATTCTGTATCGACGTTCTACGGACTGCCGGGACAACTTTCACCCAGCGACCTCTAGCTCGTACGATTCCCAGCGGTGATTCAATGAATGCGCAGCCATTGACCTTTGCCTGTTCCAAAAGTTTATATTTGTATAGATGGCATCAGAAAAAAGGAGCGGCAATTTTTTTAATTTCCGTTCAAGTCCCGAAGGCTATGGGCGATGAAGGTGCACTCCTGTTTTGAAGTATCACCCCAAGGGTCCGACTTGACTAAATGACCGGTCCCGTAATTTCGAACCGAGTCAAGTGACGAGACCACTTGACCCCGCACCTCCAGAGATAAATTTGAGAACTCGGAGGTCATTTGTAGCCATTCCCTATTTTACGTGCCCCGGCCACTATTAGTGAACACGGCGGTAGATTTGCAGCGACGAGCATCAAACCAGGGACGTTCATATCACTAGCCCGCTGCTTTTGCCAAATGGTCTACCACGCCCACCTTCTAGATCTTTGTGTGAGTCAGCCGTCGAGTAGATTTTGGCGAGGGACTACCAGCTTAAGAAGAAAATGGTTTTGAACCATGTAGCTGCACGTATCGTGTGTAATTCATCTTCTAAAAACTGATTAAAAGAAAATATATTCTCTACAAGTGAATGCTTTTCCCACTTGTAAGATAGACGCCAGTAACTATGCAGGGAGCATAGAATTGCCGGAGATGTCAAGGGTTTGAAAAATCCAAATATTTCCCGGCCTTTTAGGCAAAGATATGATGTCAACGTTTTGTCCATCCTATGTTCTCTTATATTTTAATAAATTTATTATTTAATCGGAAAGTTAGTGGTAAGTTAATTCTTGTTCTATTCCTTTTTAACGCAATGTACTACTCCTTACCACGTGCCCAATACTTTAACAGAATGCAATATCACTCATATGCTCAGCTGTTGAGTAAGAAAATCTAGCTAAGTATTCCTGAGATAGCGTCTCTGAATAATCTAATGAACTTGAATATCACATTGCAAACAAATATAATTAAAGAAATCCAGTCTTACATAAACTTAAAACTAACGGAAATTTTCTTGTACAAAAATTTTAATACTCCATCCTGTACATTTTATACAGCGATGCCATTTATGCAGCTCAATTTTTTGTGATAGTAAAATTATGAGATTATTTTCAACTGTGGATAATCAAGCCTTTTACTTAAGACTCTCAGCGACTGAAAAGAGTTATTTAATTCTCGTTTCACAAGTCTGTCATATTAACTACCCACTATTTAACGTCCACTAAGGTAAAACTCTAAGCAGTGAATAAGTGTCATCTCTGGCCAAACAACTACTTCAAATCTAATGTCTGAAAACGTCAATAAAAGAGGACTAGGTAAATTGCACATAAAACTTACAACAAACTCCGGTGGATAGGTTCAAATTAATGTGGATATAAACCCTTGGGCTTTGGGCCACACCCAGAACTCGGGGGCATGTCAAGTAATAAAACGTTAAGTGTCATTTTAGATTCCATTATGCATCAGCAGATCTGGTATGTGTTCATTAGCAAATGGCCTGTGAATGAACTGTAGTAGAGTAGGGGGGGGGGATACTGAGATTTCAGATTAAAGCCCATTTTGCTTTCAGTGTAATCATTACTCTATATTTATTATTCTTATTATTTTTCATTAAGTTATATGGCTTAGGAAGGAAGTGAAATAATTTTGTTACATCACCTTTATTGTATTTGGACCAGGGGATCTCAAAGTATGGGGTCGCGGACCCCCAAGGGGATCGCAAAATTTTTTCTGGGGGTCATTCCGGTTTTTGTTCGATTAAGGAAACAAGGGACCCTCAACCTCGAATATTTTAATTTTCGATTTTTAACTCTAAATACAGGACTAGCTGAAAACCCGTACTTCGCTACGGAGTGCATTCAAATACAACGGTCAATGTATGCAATTAATGCAAAAAAAAAGAGACCCCCCAAAATATATTTATAAAAAAATCGTAACGGATATTTTTATAGACAAAATAATGTAGAAGAAAATATTCAAATTAAATCTAATAAAACATATTAAAGATTATAGTACAGTTAATATAATACAGTTTGAGGAACAATTCTTTTACTGTAATTTAATATTTTTTTGGATAATGTCCAATCGTCTGCCACATTAGAAAGAAAAAATATATATATATATATGCATATATTTTGTCAATATATTTCGTTGTTATGCACGTGACGCTAAATTAATTTAAAGTATCAAAAAAGAAATGAAACCATTTGATCAGCATTTAATAAATTAAATTCTTAAATTAATCTTTAAAAATTCACCAAAAATCAGAAAATGGAGGTAAAGATTCGAATAAGATTTCATTTTAAAGGAATTTTTAGGATCTTTCTTATGATATAAATTTTATACTCTTCCGATTATTATTTTAAATGCAAACTTTAAAGAATGTTTCAAAATTTAATTTTAAAAAATCTGAGAAGTATATTTCAAAAATCTCTCTCAGTGCACCACTACACTATAAGAAGAATCGCCATGCAAAATTTCAACCCTTTAGGTCGAACGGTTTGGTCTATGCGTTATATGTCAGTCAGTCAGTTACGGAACTGATTTATATATAGAGATGAGAGTAATTAATATTCTTTTTTACTACATTAAATACATTTAGAGTTCAAAAAAAGAATTTTTGGAAAAATAATTGTCTTTTTCAGGAAAAATATTTAAAAAATGCAAGCTCAGTTCAAAGTGCCCCATGCGCCTCCCACATCCTTCAAATAGCTTCAATTTTTTTATTTAAGTTTACTATACATATATAAACATAATTGTGCATTGAAATTCGTTTTGTATAAATCAAAAGTCTTCTTTTTTTCAATCTCTCTGTTATTTTTTTATGTTTTGAATTTTTCTTCTTCATTTCATGGTCTATAAATTCGAAAAATATTTGTGGTTTCAAAGAACGATGCACAGTTTTGGGACAAACACTTCTATGAACACTCAGGAGAAATTTAGAAGAAATCAGAAGAAAATCAACGAAAGGAACATAAAACATTTTGAACAATTCTAGCAATTTTGAAGAACTTTTTTGAAAATAGGTCTTATTCTTCCGCAAAATATTTGTGATTTCTAAGTGCCTTCAATGTAATAAAAATATTATTAAATATTCTCATTTTGTACATAAAGTAAAATATTGAATATTTTAAAAAACGGGGTAAAGGTCCCTTGTACCCTTCAAATAAGTGTTTAACGAATTTCACCGAAATAAATTGACAAGGTTTATTTACCATGAAATTGCAGAGAAGTAACATTTTAAAAAAGAAAGCGTCTCATTCAAAGAGCAAGTTCAGTTCTTTGGAAATCTACTCCCTTTATTGGGTGGTCAAAGAAAATCGTGTTTATTTACTGTATAACCTACATAAATTCTAAACGAGAGTTCTAACAATTCTGAACGAAAAATTCTAAATGACAGTCTCTCCTCTTACTCTTAGCATAACTACTTGTAATTTCTCCAACGAAGTACAGCAATTTTATTTAAGCAAAAGTCTTTTGATTTTTCTTGTATAACTCTTTATCAATACGCTAGTTTCCATTATTTTTTGTGAGCATCTGCTCTGTTCTGCTCTTCCTTTCAAACACCTTTGACTGAAGAATGGACATTTTTTAACGTTCTTCATTTCTTGCAAAAATAATTTCTGTTAAATTAAGCATTAGGCAAATTAAGCATCAGGGATCACGATGTATATATATATATATATATATATATATATATATATATATATATATATATATATATATATATATATATATATATATATATATATATATATATATATATATATATATATATATTAATATATATATATATCTATCTATATATATATATATATATATATATATATATATATATTAATATATATATATATATATATATATATGGGTGTATGCGTGTGTGTGTCACAATATTTTATTCCGTTACTTATACTTCTTCAAAATTTCTTAATAATGTAAAAAGCTGATTTATTCATATGAATATAGAATCTTTTCGCTTTAGGCTGTAGACTGTTTGAGTGCAGTCAAGCATTAACATGTACCTTGAAACTTCTCAGATGAAGTACTTTAGGACATTGATGGAACTATTAGAAGTGCAGTAGTTCAAATCGTCCTCATCAGTATTATTCACAAAGTTCAATGTATCTAATTCGCTATTACTCATATGTAAGAGTTAAAGGGAATGATGCTGTTTCTTTTATTTCTTAAGGACAAAAGATGACACAAATTGGATAGACAAGAATTATAATAACTAGCTATTTCTTAGAGTGGCTAATTTTGAATGCTATTTATATGCAGAAAATAGAAATCTCTTTGACACAAAATTATTAAATTTTTGTTTTCCTGTTAATCTGGTCGATATAAATTAAAATATAATTAATATAAGTAAACTTATCATTGGTGGAGCTAAAATAATCTTACAAAAACAGCTACGTTTTAGCAATATATATATATATATATATATATATATATATTTTAAACTTTTGTCAAATAGGAAATGAATAAATCATAAAAATTTAAATTAATAACATCCCTTTTAAACAGTTATTATATGTCTAATAAGTTTATATAAATTTTCTTCGTGGACATGTTTTGTCAAAATAGTTGATTTATGAAGATTTTTTCCTGGCCTAATCACAAGCAAATAGTTAGATAAATAGTAAGTGAACCCCACGACTAACGAAAATTATTGTTCTGGCAATTACACCCTACATAATTCCACTATAGTAGAATGGCAACTCTCTATTGCCGTCATTTTCCTTCCTTGTCTGACTGCATAAGTGTTCTGTAATCCTTCTCCATATGGTGGAAGCAGTTTTTGCCTTCAAAAATTCAAAAGGATTTACTGTTTACTGTAAAAAATAGCTTATAAATTACTGTAATTAATGGTGATTTTTTAAGTTTATTTCTATCCCAAGTTTGCGCAATAATTTGTATTAACACAGTTAAACCTCAGATTAGCATCACATCTTAAAAAGTTGTATCACGAAGCATTCGTTTATGTTAATGAACTTTTTTTTTCCTGAATACCTTGTCATATATATATCATTACATGTCATTTTCAAAGTATCAATACATTTCAATTTCCTTTCAGCTTTGGCAAATAAATTTCGAAGCATATATGTCACAGTTGGCGTTTGCTCAACACTTGAATATTCCATGAAACTCTATATATCGACTTTTATTTTACTAATAACCTTTTGCATGTTGCGTGCAATGAAATCTGGATTTTACGAACGCAAACAAGAGCAAGCATTTGATTTCATGACCATGCGTTTTCATGAATACACAATACATTTCAGTTTAAATTCAATTTCTGGAAAATATATTTTGTAACATATAGATTACTGATGTTGGCGTTTGCTTAACACTTAGACAAATCTATGGAAATATCTATGCTGACTTTTATTTTAGTCTTATTTTACATGTTGCGTGCAATTAAGCATGAATAGTTTGCAGAAGAGAAGGCATTAACATTTATAAGATACTACTGCAAGTAATGGTTTTCTGGAACAATCTCCTCTATATAGAAAGTCTTGAGCACACCCAACTGTGAACATTTGTTGATGCTTTCTGACTTCACATACTTCAGACCAGCATTTAAATAATTAGCCCTGAGTAAAATCCTATGACACTGTAAAAAAAAAAGAAGAAGTCTAGAAAAAGACTGTAGAAAATTCATTAGCAACATTTTGAAATTTTAGAAACTTTTTATAATATTGTATTGTAAATGTTAGCAGACTTTTCCTCTACACGTGAAAGTTAATGTATGTAAAGTCAAGTCTATTATGCAGCTGGCTTCACGGTACTTCAGGATATTACGCAATTAAGGGTTAAGCTTTAAAACTTCTTACAGCGGGGTATCTCGTTTTCCTCTGTCTTCTTTCTTTCCTCCACTTTTGTGCAGGAGAAAAATCTCATTGTCGAAGTAATTCAACACACTTAATTAAGTTATCAAAAACTTCGTTTGAAATTTTTCCTCCACCCTTATCCTCTTTGTTAGGAAGTTCATAAATATGAATTATTCTTCTTAAAAGTTTCCGTGGCAAAGGAAAATAAATGCTTCAGCTCCCTTTCCTACAGGGAGTGGTAACAAGGAATAAAGGAGCATTACGTGTAGGCAAAAAGACTTTCGCCAACAACTCAGTATTCTCCCCCCCCCCCTCTGAATTAGGGATAGATGCTAATGGAGAGCCTCCGGCAATGCCTCAAGGGGCTTCAGTGTGGGTTCGAGATTATCAAACATACTGTTTCTCAGGAGACAATACAGGCAGTAAGTTGCTTGTTGGGAGCATCAGGCACTGAGATGAATAATGACGCACATTTGTGGTCTGTACCAAAGATGCGTTTCTATATTTGATGGGATAAGACATATTACAGCTAAAAAAATGAAAGAAAATCTTTTATTTTTTTCAAAATTTAATCTACAGTTGAAAAATGGAAGTGTTTTGGTAATTTCAGTTTTTATTCCACATTTAATCTTTTTTTATTTTTGATGTCATCTCTACATGTTACCACTTTTGCTTTATTATTCAACCTATTTTCTCTCAAAGTCTTCTATCGAGAAACACTACATTGAATCTGTTATTATTTTGAGATATTAGCAGAGATTAACAAGCTTAACTAAAGTTCCTTAATATTAAATTCGTTATGCTTTTGTAAGATTTTTAGAGTTTGCTTTCAGTTCCAGCAAACCCATATGTTTTCTACCTCTTCAATCACCGTTTGAAAATATATTTGCAGTGAAAATAATTTCTTACATTCCTATTTTTCAAGAATATTTTTTACATTTTACATGTGTACATACACCCCCACCCCCACCCCACCCTCCACACACACATACACACACACACACACACACACACACACACATATACATATATATATATATATATATATATATATATATATATATATATATATATATATAAATGTTACACTTACTTTAATACATAACTTCACACACTCGTATTATTTAAATGTCAACAAAAATTAGTGATTTTTTCTCTACAGTGTACTTGCATATATATTTCATTTTTTCCAATATCATAGAGTATATCTGGGGAACAGTATCACTCCTTTCTTCCTGAAAATTCATGAGACGATATGCCATGCCAGTGGAACATTAGACATGCTGTTGTAACAAGATAAACTGTGGAAATGTCTACCGTATGTTTCCCTGGTGAGGAGTAGAGGAGATCATAATCCAGATGAGCGTAATTTCATTGCATGTAGACAAAATTACTGTCCCTGCAACGAGC